>ARYC01002454.1:0-33189 GCA_000711775.1 Oxytricha trifallax
GCGAATTCAAAAGTTATAGAAGCTTCTCAGATTTGTCTTTGATTTCTAAATGTGTTGAACCAACCACCCAGTAAGATAAAATTTGTAAAGTTTTGAATGACTAGAAATTTGGACAATTTGCTAGCTAAATAGAATAAGCTATTAGGTATTAAAGGGCAAATGGTAATCTTCGTTTTTCGTTTTTAAAATATATACCAAGCACGGCGAATTCAAAAGTTATAGAAGCTTCTCAGATTTGTCTTTGATTTCTAAAAGTGTTGAACCAACCACCCAGTAACATAAAATTTGTAAAGTTTTGAATGGCTAGATATTTGGACAATTTGCCAACTGAAAAGAATAAGCTATTAGGTATTAAAGGGCAAAGGGTAATCTTCGTTTTTCGTTTTTAAAATATATACCAAGCACGGCGAATTCAAAAGTTATAGAAGCTTCTCAGATTTGTCTTTGATTTCTAAATGTGTTGAACCAACCACCCAGTAAGATAAAATTTGTAAAGTTTTGAATGACTAGAAATTTGGACAATTTGCTAGCTAAATAGAATAAGC
Source organism: Oxytricha trifallax (assembly GCA_000711775.1). Taxonomy (NCBI): domain Eukaryota; phylum Ciliophora; class Spirotrichea; order Sporadotrichida; family Oxytrichidae; genus Oxytricha; species Oxytricha trifallax. The sequence continues at coordinate 546 of ARYC01002454.1, forward strand.
TATTAGGTATTAAAGGGCAAATGGTAATCTTCGTTTTTCGTTTTTAAAATATTATACCAAGCACGGGCGGAATTCAAAAGCTTATAGAAGCTTCTCAGATTTGTCTTTGATTTCTAAATGTGTTGAACCAACCACCCAGTAAGATAAAATTTGTAAAGTTTTGAATGACTAGAAATTTGGACAATTTGCTAGCTAAATAGAATAAGCTATTAGGTATTAAAGGGCAAATGGTAATCTTCGTTTTTCGTTTTTAAAATATATACCAAGCACGGCGAATTCAAAAGTTATAGAAGCTTCTCAGATTTGTCTTTGATTTCTAAATGTGTTGAACCAACCACCCAGTAAGATAAAATTTGTAAAGTTTTGAATGACTAGAAATTTGGACAATTTGCTAGCTAAATAGAATAAGCTATTAGGTATTAAAGGGCAAATGGTAATCTTCGTTTTTCGTTTTTAAAATATATACCAAGCACGGCGAATTCAAAAGTTATAGAAGCTTCTCAGATTTGTCTTTGATTTCTAAAAGTGTTGAACCAACCATCCAGTAACAAAAGATTTGTAAAGTTTTGAATGACTAGAAATTTGGACAATTTGCCAACTGAATATAATAAGCTATTAGGTATTAAAGGGCAAAGGGTAATCTTCGTTTTTCGTTTTTAAAATATATACCAAGCACGGCGAATTCAAAAGTTATAGAAGCTTCTCAGATTTGTCTTTGATTTCTAAAAGTGTTGAACCAACCACCCAGTAACATAAAATTTGTAAAGTTTTGAATGACTAGAAATTTGGACAATTTGCCAACTGAATAAAATAAGCTATTAGGTATTAAAGGGCAAAGGGTAATCTTCGTTTTTCGAGTTTAAAATATATACCAAGCACGGCGAAATCAAAAGTTATAGAAGCTTCTCAGATTTGTCTTTAATTTCTAAAAGTGTTGAACCAACCACCCAGTAACATAAAATTTGTAAAGTTTGAATGACTAGAAATTTTGACGATTTGCCAACTGAATAGAATAAGCTATTAGGTATTAAAGGGCAAAGGGTAATCTTCGTTTTTCGTTTTTAAAATATATACCAAGAACTGCGAACTCAAAAGTTATAGCCTCAGATTTGTCTTTGATTACTAAAAGTGTTGAACCAACCACCCAGTAACATAAAATTTGTAAAGTTTTGAATGACTAGAAATTGTGACGATTTGCCAACTGAATAGAATAAGCTATTAGGTATTAAAGGGCAAAGGGTAATCTTCGTTTTTCGAGTTTAAAATATATACCAAGCACGGCGAAATCAAAAGTTATAGAAGCTTCTCAGATTTGTCTTTAATTTCTAAAAGTGTTGAACCAACCACCCAGTAACATAAAATTTGTAAAGTTTGAATGACTAGAAATTTGGACAATTTGCCAACTGAATAGAATAAGCTATAAGGTATTAAAGGGCAAAGGGTAATCTTCGTTTTTCGTTTAAAAATATATACCAAGCACGACGAATTCAAAAGTTATAGAAGCTACTCAGATATGTCTTTGATTTCTAAAAGTGTTGAACAAACCACCCAGTAACATAAAATTTGTAAAGTTTTGAATGACTAGAAATTTGGACAATTTGCCAACTGAAAAGAATAAGCTATTAGGTATTAAAGGGCAAAGGGTAATCTTCGTTTTTCGTTTTTAAAATATATACCAAGCACGGCGAATTCAAAAGTTATAGAAGCTACTCAGATTTGTCTTTGATTTCTAAAAGTGTTGAACCAACCACCCAGTAACATAAAATTTGTAAAGAATTGAAAGACTAGAAATTTGGACAATTAGCCAACTGAATAGAATAAGCTATTAGGTAAAGGGCAAAGAGTAATCTTCGTTTTTCGTTTTTAAAATATATACCAAGCACGGCGAATTCAAAAGTTATAGAAGCTTCTCAGATTTGTCTTTGATTTCTAAAAGTGTTGAACCAACCACCCAGTAACATAAAATTTGTAAAGTTTTGAATGACTAGAAATTTGGACAATTAGCCAACTGAATAGAATAAGCTATTAGGTATTAAAGGGCAAAGAGTAATCTTCGTTGTTCGTTTTTAAAATATATACCAAGCACGGCGAATTCAAAAGTTATAGAAGCTTCTCAGATTTGTCTTTGATTTCTAAAAGTGTTGAACCAACCACCCAGTAACAAAAAATTTGTAAAGTTTTGAATGACTAGAAATTTGGACAATTTGCCAACTGAAAAGAATAAGCTATTAGGTATTAAAGGGCAAAGGGTAATCTTCGTTTTTCGTTTAAAAATATATACCAAGCACGGCGAATTCAAAAGTTATAGAAGCTACTCAGATATGTCTTTGATTTCTAAAAGTGTTGAACAAACCACCCAGTAACATAAAATTTGTAAAGTTTTGAATGACTAGAAATTTGGACAATTTGCCAACTGAATGAATAAGCTATTAGGTATTAAAGGGCAAAGGGTAATCTTCGTTTTTCGTTTTTAAAATATATACCAAGCACGGCGAATTCAAAAGATATAGAAGCCCCTCAGATTTGTCTTTGATTTCTAAAAGTGTTGAACCAACCACCCAGTAAGATAAAATTTGTAAAGTTTTGAATGACTAGAAATTTGGACAATTTGCCAACTGAATAGAATAAGCTATTAGGTATTAAAGGGCAAAGGGTAATCTTCGTTTTCGTTTTTAAAATATATACCAAGCACGGCGAATTCAAAAGATATAGAAGCCCCTCAGATTTGTCTTTGATTTCTAAAAGTGTTGAACCAACCACCCAATAACATAAAATTTGTAAAGTTTTGAATGACTAGAAATTTGGACAATTTGCCAACTGAATAGAATAAGCTATTAGGTATAAAAGGGCAAAGAGTAATCTTCGTTTTTCGTTTTTAAAATATATACCAAGCACGGCGAATTCAAAAGTTATAGAAGCTTCTCAGATTTGTCTTTGATTTCTAAAAGTGTTGAACCAACCACCCAGTAACATAAAATTTGTAAAGTTTTGAATGACTAGAAATTTGGACAATTTGCCAACTAAATAGAATAAGCTATTAGGTATTAAAGGGCAAAGGGTAATCTTCGTTTTTCGTTTTTAAAATATATACCAAGCACGGCGAATTCAAAAGTTATAGAAGCTTCTCAGATTTGTCTTTGATTTCTAAAAGTGTTGAACCAACCACCCAGTAACATAAAATTTGTAAAGTTTTGAATGACTAGAAATTTGGACAATTTGCCAACTGAATAGAATAAGCTATTAGGTATTAAAGGGCAAAGGGTAATCTTCGTTTTTCGTTTTTAAAATATATACCAAGCACGGCGAACTCAAAAGTTATAGAAGCCCTCAGATTTGTCTTTGATTTCTAAAAGTGTTGAACCAACCACCCAGTAACATAAAATTTGTAAAGTTTTGAATGACTAGAAATTTGGACAATTTGCCAACTGAATAGAATAAGCTATTAGGTATAAAAGGGCAAAGGGTAATCTTCGTTTTTCGTTTTTAAAATATATACCAAGCACGGCGAATTCAAAAGTTATAGAAGCTTCTCAGATTTGTCTTTGATTTCTAAAAGTGTTGAACCAACCACCCAGTAACATAAAATTTGTAAAGTTTTGAATGACTAGAAATTTGGACAATTTGCCAACTGAATAGAATAAGCTATTAGGTATTAAAGGGCAAAGGGTAATCTTCGTTTTTCGTTTTTAAAATATATACCAAGCACGGCGAATTCAAAAGTTATAGAAGCTTCTCAGATTTGTCTTTGATTTCTAAAAGTGTTGAACCAACCACCCAGTAACATAAAATTTGTAAAGTTTTGAATGACTAGAAATTTGGACAATTTGCCAACTGAATAGAATAAGCTATTAGGTATTAAAGGGCAAAGGGTAATCTTCGTTTTTCGTTTTTAAAATATATACCAAGCACGGCGAATTCAAAAGTTATAGAAGCTTCTCAGATTTGTCTTTGATTTCTAAAAGTGTTGAACCAACCACCCAGTAACATAAAATTTGTAAAGTTTTGAATGACTAGAAATTTGGACAATTTGCCAACTGAATAGAATAAGCTATTAGGTATTAAAGGGCAAAGGGTAATCTTCGTTTTTCGTTTTTAAAATATATACCAAGCACGGCGAATTCAAAAGTTATAGAAGCTTCTCAGATTTGTCTTTGATTTCTAAAAGTGTTGAACCAACCACCCAGTAACATAAAATTTGTAAAGTTTTGAATGACTAGAAATTTGGACAATTTGCCAACTGAATAGAATAAGCTATTAGGTATTAAAGGGCAAAGGGTAATCTTCGTTTTTCGTTTTTAAAATATATACCAAGCACGGCGAATTCAAAAGTTATAGAAGCTTCTCAGATTTGTCTTTGATTTCTAAAAGTGTTGAACCAACCACCCAGTAACATAAAATTTGTAAAGTTTTGAATGACTAGAAATTTGGACAATTTGCCAACTGAATAGAATAAGCTATTAGGTATTAAAGGGCAAAGGGTAATCTTCGTTTTTCGTTTTTAAAATATATACCAAGCACGGCGAATTCAAAAGTTATAGAAGCTTCTCAGATTTGTCTTTGATTTCTAAAAGTGTTGAACCAACCACCCAGTAACATAAAATTTGTAAAGTTTTGAATGACTAGAAATTTGGACAATTTGCCAACTGAATAGAATAAGCTATTAGGTATTAAAGGGCAAAGGGTAATCTTCGTTTTTCGTTTTTAAAATATATACCAAGCACGGCGAATTCAAAAGTTATAGAAGCTTCTCAGATTTGTCTTTGATTTCTAAAAGTGTTGAACAAACCACCCAGTAACATAAAATTTGTAAAGTTTTGAATGACTAGAAATTTGGACAATTTGCCAACTGAATATAATAAGCTATTAGGTATTAAAGGGCAAAGGGTAATCTTCGTTTTTCGTTTTTAAAATATATACCAAGCACGGCGAATTCAAAAGTTATAGAAGCTTCTCAGATTTGTCTTTGATTTCTAAAAGTGTTGAACCAACCACCCAGTAACATAAAATTTGTAAAGTTTTGAATGACTAGAAATTTTGACGATTTGCCAACTGAATAGAATAAGCTATTAGGTATTAAAGGGCAAAGGGTAATCTTCGTTTTTCGTTTTTAAAATATATACCAAGAACTGCGAACTCAAAAGTTATAGCCTCAGATTTGTCTTTGATTACTAAAAGTGTTGAACCAACCACCCAGTAACATAAAATTTGTAAAGTTTTGAATGACTAGAAATTGTGACGATTTGCCAACTGAATAGAATAAGCTATTAGGTATTAAAGGGCAAAGGGTAATCTTCGTTTTTCGTTTTTAAAATATATACCAAGCACGGCGAATTCAAAAGTTATAGAAGCTACTCAGATTTGTCTTTGATTTCTAAAAGTGTTGAACCAACCAGCCAGTAACATAAAATTTGTAAAGTTTTGAATGACTAGAAATTTGGACAATTTGCCAACTGAATAGAATAAGCAATTAGGTATTAAAGGGCAAAGGGTAATCTTTGTTTTTAGTTTTTAAAATATATACCAAGCACGGCGAATTCAAAAGTTATAGAAGCTTCTCAGATTTGTCTTTGATTTCTAAAAGTGTTGAACCAACCTCCCAGTAACATAAAATTTGTAAAGTTTTGAATGACTAGAAATTTGGACAATTTGCCAACTGAAATGAAATAAGCTATTAGGTATTAAAGGGCAAAGGGTAATCTTCGTTTTTCGTTTTTAAAATATATATCAAGCACGGCGAATTCAAAAGTTATAGAAGCTTCTCAGATTTGTCTTTGATTTCTAAAAGTGTTGAACCAACCACCCAGTAACATTAAACTTTTAAATTTGATTTTAGATATAGAATGTTTTTTTGCAATTAAGGTTATTTCACTTAAGAATGTAGACATTGTTTAATTACAAATAAATTTAATTTTTTCGATTATTTTGATATCATAGAAAATTTTATTATACTCGAAAATTGAGAATCTTTAAAATTAATAAGTTATGTTTATTGGTAGACATATTCAATTAATCAATATTCATAGATAGGAGGTTTTTTATTAACAATTCCCTATTACCCAGCATATTTATGTACAATATATTTAGTATAAGGCTTTACTTTTGACAAAGTTTAAATATATTTCAAAAATCTATTTGGCTCTGTACATTTTTGTTCTGCTTTAAATCGAGTAGAATCTTTGAAGATGTTCTTATGTTAAATTTTAAAGAATATAGTATTATCGCAAGTGACTATCTTGTTATGGTCTATGAGAGCAAACTATTCTAATAAAAACATCAGATGAAGTAATATCTGACTGACTATAAGAGTTGAAATACGCACAAGGTTAACGAAAGCTGCTATTAACAGATATTAAAAAAAGATATCTAGTTAATATAGGCATCAAAGAAAAGCATATTAAGTGAAAAGGATACTTATGATGTTGGAATGAATGATAGATCTCTCTAGTTAGATTACAATCCTAAGAAAAAATAAGTTGTTGTGGATGTTATTATATAAGTAAAAAAGACAAGAAAGGTTTAAGATTGAAAGCAATACCCATGGATAAGATGTTAACAATTCTTGTTTACAGAGTTGTTTCTTGACACTATTCTACTTATGAATTTATAACAAAGACAGTTATATTTAGATAACAAATAGTCAAGACAACAAAACTTTGATTGAAGCAAGTGAAAATATGAGAAACATTGATAAAAATGAAGTATATGCAAATGCTTTTGAATGCATGCGTTAACACAACTAAGTAGAATTGCTTAGACAAGGATTATGTGGATAACTATCTCATGTGGTTTAACTCTAGAAGTACTTGATTGATAATGAATTATACTGCAAAAAATACTTTATTGAAAATTCTTGTTTGGTGTGCAATGATGTAAGAGTAGATGATGAATCTAATGAAGTGATGAGAGAAGTATTTTAAAAAGATAGAGGATAAACATTATGCTAAGTGAGGCATATATAAATTCTTGGAATGATATAACTAGAGGATGTGATTGCATTAATATTGGATAGAGTAGAATGATCAAACAAGTTATAGAAAGATTACCAAAATATCTTCTCATTACTATTGTATTTGAAAACACAAATATTACTATTGATGAAAGAATTGGAAATGGACAACGAATTTATGAAATATTTGGAATTATAAGTTACAGTGAAAGCAGAGTACACTTTATATGTTATATAAAGGATGGATAACTTAGTGAGTAAATAAAGTTAAATGGATGGTGGAGACATGATAGTCTCGATGGAAATTTAAACAACGAAGGTATTAGCACACTTTAAGATCTACTATAAGATATAAGTGCTAGAGGTGAAAAGGACATTTTAATATATACAAACATATATAATGAGTACAGGAGAGATAGTGAATTATAAATATATATTAAAGATATGTATAACTGATAATATAATATATATATATATATGAGTTTTGGTAATGAATTTGTATTGTATAATTCAATAACAATTGATTATACTAGAGTTTGTCATGATCGTTACATTTAGTTTAATATACCAAAAAAAGTTAAATATAAAAAAACTTGTTAATTACTTAAATAAATATACATATTAATTATTTTATTATAAATATTAAATAAAACATAAATAAATGATAGCTAAAGTTAAAATTTAAATAAAAATTAATGAAAATTCTAATAGTGCATAAATATTGAATTTGGGATGAAAATGTAAGATCAATAAATTAATTATTTTAAATGAGTTCACTGCAAAGTAAAATAAATTTAGACTGTGGGGTTAGGGGCAAGAAACGGAAACGGAAACGATCAGATGACGAGTCTGATAATTTAGCAAGGGAGTTCGTGAGCAAGCCAAGACAACATGATAAGAAGGATATCTTAGATTATCTGTAGGGACATGAGTCGATAGCTATCAAGAAGGACCGATCCCAGCAGAAACGACTCGCTAGTAAATATTTATCGAAGAGAGACACGATTGAATAGCTCCTACTGCAAATAGTGTTTCTGCGGCATGCGTCCCTGACCTCATGTTCTCGGTCTGGTACAGCATCAAGGAAATATCCTTGCGACTTTGATATTTGACTCGACAATCTCGAAGATATTAAGATGATGGCGTTTAAATGGATTAAAAGTTTTCCGCAAACGCTCGAACTGCGCTCGCAATCGGAAGCAAATTCTCGCAAATTGGCAAATTAAGCAAGTAAATGGCCGGCGACTCACTCTTAGTGAGAGCGGAACTGATAAGAGTCAAGTATGGATTACCCTCTTTATCCGCTCCAATGCTAGCGATGTACTTTAAGCGAAATGGGATATCCTACTCCAAACCCTAGTATCAATACAGCAGCAAAGCTCGAGGCTTAATCAAAATCAAAGCGGCTCAGGAAGAAAAGGCTCGAGAGCTTAGCGAGTTTATTTAGGCTTGGTAACACGTAATTTTAGTTTATTAGACAACCGTGCATCGCTGGTAGACGCCTACTAGAGTTTGGTGAAAGAGAGAGGAGTCGTTATTACTATCCCGAGTACCAGGGGATGCTCCTTCACTATCGTTACAGCGATAAGTAGTCGTGTTGGCTTGATCGCTTATCGCATTTTCACGGGTGGGCTCAATGGTGAGCGCTTTAGGGGTTTCCTTCAGGACATCAAGACTCGCATACGCTGTACTGTATACTGCGTAATGGATAACTTATCGTCCCACCACAGCAAGACTGCTCAAGGAGCCTTCAGTCCCTTGCTGATGCTCTTTTTCTTACCACCCCATAGCTGCGCGATGAACTCTATTGAGTGACTCTGGGCCTTAATCAAACAGCAAACAGGAGTGGAGAAAACGAGTCATTCGCTTTAGCGGCCTTCAACCTTCAGATGAGATGGTGCTGCAGACAATATAAGGGATCCTCGATGGTCTAGGTCAATAGGTAGTGCTCAATATAAGCACCTCAAACCTCACAGCTCTGATTAGTGCTTTGCAGGGCCACGTAGTGTGATCAAAACTACATCTTGGATGGTGTCGCATAATGCTAAGACGATTTGGCTTTGTTGGCACTTTGCTCTGCTATAATTTAATTATTTAAGAAAACTATTGGTACTTACGATGAGGGCTATTCTAAATAATATTGTGAGAATGATCTAATGCGGCCAAACAACTCTCTAGTCTGTCATTCTAGATGCTGAGCTTCTACTTTTTTGCTGCCATTTTGCTTTTTCTTACCAGAGTCAGGTTGGTTCGACTTTGCGTATTCTTCGAGTGAGGCAAGTTCTTGAGAAATCCAGATGGATGCTCTACCAACCTGATATTATTCGCCGCGTATGGCTTGGCGGCGGCAGGTAATCCTTGTCAAAGATCTCATCGCGGGGACAGTATGTAAACAGAACGCTTACTAACCAGGCCTTATTAGGATGGCCGCTCACTGAGATCCTTAAAGGCTTGATGATTTTATCTTTGGCAGGAAGTACCCGTTCCTATGGATCGACTCGTAGAGTTCCTGCTTGGAGTTGATATAGCGGGAGAGCTTCTCCAGAGAAACCATATTCAGTTCGCTCATACGATTTGATTCTTAATTAATTATAACTGATAGAAGTTATCGAATTATTTCAATTCAACTCTACTCAAACTTGATTAAAGTGTATCAAAGCTAGTGGTTTGAATTCCCAGAACTTGAATGCTTCTACTGTTAAAATTTGCTCTGGCATTTACGAATTGTATAGCGAAATAATTCGCATTCTTAATGCGCAAGTCTTAATCAAAGAATCTCTAAGAAATGGAAGACCCCAGAGCGTATGCGGATTTTAAATATTCAAGCAATCAGAGAGCGACAGCTTGATTACATAATATTTCTGCAAGTGCTTACGCAAATGCGCTTAATCTACTAAGGAATTATTGTTAACTCCAGGATGGTTGTACCTTTAGTAAATGCTCTGTGATTTTGCAGGTAGAGAGCGAGTTACAGTGAAAACATTATTATTAAGAATTAAAAACTCGATAAATCATCAAGGGTGCTCATCGCCGCTCTCAAACGGCTTCTTCCTCATCTCATGTGTCTGACCTTGAATTTATTGTTGCGGTTAGTGTTCACAACCCTAACCTTTGCAGATATTTTATCGCCAGTCATAACACTCTTCAATAAAGACACCTATTTCTCTTTCTATTAGGGGCTGTACAAATCAGGCACCAGCACCCAGAGCTGCACTGCATAAACGCTCTTGAGGAAATCTTAGACGTCCCAGTAGGAGACGTATTTTTCATGCCTGAGTAGAGAATGGCGGTTCGAGCGCTGTCAAAGAGAACGATGCTCTGCGAGTATTTCTTGAGCGTGACAGCCTGGGTAAAAGTTAGCCAAATGCCCTGGTTCGTGTAGACCAATATGAAGACCTTTTAGCTTGATGATCTTAGCTCGCTGAGCAAATCTCTGCAATAAGGGTTTTGCTTAGAGTACTGCCACTCGTAAATCTAAGTAGGGGAGTAGAGGTTGTGATTGGAATCCGCGACGACGTCGCTCATCTGCTAGAGCGAGACCCCGTTGAATTACTTGAAGGTGAGGGCATCCTGGTGAGTGGTATGCAACCTCCTGCGCATGAATCGAATAACCTACTCACGCGAAGTGAAACAGCGATAACCCACAGCGTAGCTAACAGCGTGAATCACGCAGTCCATGTAATGCTGCGGCTTAGCCCCTCGAGCTACATGCTGTTGAATCTTAATCAACTGGGAGAGAAACGTTGATGCTAGTATTTCTTTGAGTAGTACCATCCAGTGCCAAAGTCGCTATTCACTTAAAATTTTGGTAATATAAAAACCCTTTGTATCAGCTGGGCTAGCGCAATTACCTTCGCCTTTACTAATTTGGTTGGGCTACCTAGATACCGTTCATCTTAATGTAATCATGCTTGGTCCAAGATCTTTTTATGCGCAGTGCTATGCCAGAAAATAGTAGTTAGCAAGGACGATAGAATTGGAGTCATGATACCTGCTTAAATTATATCGATTTGCCGTGAATGGGATCTATGGAATATTCGTAATTCATTACTGAATATATATTTTTTAAGAGATATTGTACTTGAGCACGTAACTCTCTTGGCCTCTCTGGTAAGATTTTTTTTACGGCCTTTGCCTGAACTGTTCTTGTATTCTTCATCCGAGTCAACAACAACATCAGCCTATAACATGCCAAAGCGAGATCCATTATTACGATTGCGTTTCTCAAGAAGCGATTTGCGTTAAGCCTGTTACCCTTCTCCGATAAAGGCTTAATATTATTCTTTGAGACTTGTTTGATCGAAGGATTATGATAAATACTTGACACTGATATAGAACTTGAGCTAGAGCTGGAGCTTGAGCGAGAGCTCGAACTCGATCTGGAATCTGAGTTTTCCCGCTGGATGCGGTCGTGTCTTGCATCGCTTTAATTGGAAACACTAGGGTCTTTAACAGAGGAGTTATTTTCGTTAGGAATCTCTTCAGTGGATTCCCGATTAATCTATTTAGCTGATTTACCTGAATCATCCATGCTCGTATCAACTCGAGCTTAGTCATGATTTCCTGCATCGATCGCTCCCTGGCTATATTTTGCAGGCTGGGGTCCTTAGCTGAGGTTATCTGAGCCGTGGCTTGGATCTGACAATTTTAATCCCTCTTAATTCATCGATTAATAATATATTTGGACTCTCGCGTTGCCTCCCATAAAATAGCTGCACGATACAATACTTTGAATATTGGAAGGCTTGGTTAGTTTATGTAATAGCATATAACTCGGCAACGCTAGGCGCTAATATAGTCCCATTGTCTCCAGCAAAGCCATCGTAAACAAGAGAGCTCAAATAAACAGGGATGCCTCTCAATGTGTGAATTTCGCAATTTACAAGGCAAAATCCGTATCTTTACATTTCAAGCCTCCTATTTATGGTATTTCACGATTCTGTAAGAGTTGCGAGGTTAACTTTATCTGATCGATATCGCTCTAAGTCGAGGAATGCACTCCAGCAAAAAGATTTGGCAGAGTGACGGGCTGGTATTGCAAACATTTGACGAACTTTGGGTGACCTTCCATAATCATTTAAACATTTGGTTGTTATTTAATACTCATATGCAAAATCACTGGGCATCACCAACGCTACATACCATAATTCAGAACCATATTCCTACACACTATCAAACCCATCCAGCTATCTTCACATCGCACTCGAGGGCACACTTAGGTCAATTACGCACCAAAGTAATAAATATGTTTGTCAAAAACAGCATCGGAATGGCAATCATAAATCCTATATATACCTTAACCCATTTACTTATTTATTATAATATTTATCATATTTATTAAGAGATTTTCTTTTAATCCCATATTCAATTTTTATACAATATAATTAATTGAAATAATAAATATAACATGGATAATGAATTAAAATAAATAAATAAATATTATTGTAAAAAGTTTTCTAAATAATATTAAATAAAGTTATAATAAAAATTTATAATAATAAATTTGAAAAGAAGGAAAACATTTTTATAAAATAAAATTAAGTAATTTAAAAATAAAATGTATCTGTTAAAATAATCTAAATATTATAATTAGATAAGAAAATTAAAACATTTTTTCTTTTAATAATTGGTTTTAATAAAATATGATGTCTAAGTAATTTTATAAGTTATATAAAGCGCAAGTAAATTTTCATAGGCTTACAGGTGGGTTATCTTAGGCTTACAGGTGGGTTATCTTTGGCTTACAGGTGGGTTATCTTTGGCTTACAGGTGGGTTTTCTTTGGCTTACAGGTGGGTTTTGTTATATACTTTAAATGGGGTTTTGGGGAGGGGGTAAATGGCCTAAAACGCCGTAAGCTTTTTTAAGTCTAATTTTTTGACATCATTATATTTGGTTAGTTATTCGAAACTAATGAATAGTTGAACTTAAAAAGTAGGTACGATAGACCTTCAATGAAATAAAAAAAGTTTTTTAGAGTACATGACTATATAATGATAAAATTTCCAGTTTAATTTTTTATATATATTTTTATATATATATATATATACTTTGATTTGACTTTGGCTTACCATAATTTGACTTTGGCTTTCCATAATTTGACTATAAATAGCATAAATTGACTTTGGCTTACCATAATTTGACTTTAATTAGCATAAATTAACTTTGGCTTCCACATATTTGACTATAATTAGCATAATTTGACTTTGGTTTTCCATAATTAGACTATAAATAGCATAAATTGACTTTGGCTTACCATAATTTGACTTTAATTAGCATAAATTAACTTTGGCTTCGTCATATTTGACTATAATTAGCATAAATTAACTTTGGCTTTCCATAATTAGACTATAAATAGCATAAATTTACTTTGGCTTCAGTACATTTAACTATAATTAGCATTAATTGACTTTAGCATCGGTATATTTGACTATAATTAACTTAAATTGACTATTGTATACGATAATTTGACTATGGTTTACCATAATTTAACTTTGGCTTCCACATATTTGACTATAATTAGCATAATTTGATATTGAATTTCCATAATTAGAGTCTAAATAGCATAAATTGACTTTGGCTTAACATAATTTGACTATAATTAGCATAAATTAACTTTGGCTTCGTCATATTTGACTATAATTAGCATAATTTGGCTATGGCTTACCATAATTTGACTATGGCTTTTCATAATTTGACTATAGCTTACCATAATTTGACTTTGGCTTTTCATAATTTGACTATGGCTTACCATAATTTGACTTTGACTTCACCATATTTGACTATAATTAACATAATTTGACTATGACTTCCGCATATTTTAGTATAATTAAGATATTATTTCTTTGACAACCGCATATTTAAAAATAACATAAATTTACTTTACTACAACATAATTGACTATATTTAACATAAATTGACATTTGCTTATTAATATTTGACTTTAATTTATATAATAAAACTTTTGTTTTCTTATATTTATCAATAATTTTCCTAAATTGACAATTGTTTAATCATATTTTACTATAATTAACAATATTTTTCATATATTTGTCTATAATCTACATAATTTGATTTTTTCATGGCATAACTACGCTTCTTATATTATAATTGAAATATTTTTTTCAAAAATCTAATATATCTATGAAGATTAAACATTATCTAACGACAATATCAGATTTGATTACCACTTCTTTCTTTATCTTCATATAACCCTAAAACCCCTTTTCCCAAAACCCAAAATAAAACCCCAAATATCGTAGATATACTATATTTAATTGACTCATTTGCTTTTCACCTGTATATTATCAAGACTTAACTACAAAAGTGGATTAATATAAAAAAATAGATGTAAAACTAGTTCAATATAAGATTACCTTAATTAAAATATTGTGTTTGAATTTCTATATGTATTGTTATTTGTAGAGAAAACTGGTTTTGCAAAACATAGGATGTAAAGATAATATACCATTTTATTTATAATATATTTTTATTAATAAATTTAATACAAATGAGTTTTAGTTTTTTTATTAATATAGATATAATGCGCGAATATGAAGACGAAAGCCATGGTTTAAGGGACAGCATGTCCCTTTCAATGGGTTGCAAGGGTGGAACCCTGCCGGGGTGCGGGGCAGAGCCCCGAGTAATTTTATTTTAGAAGTATTCTGCTGTTTATAATGATACTTCTCTATATGTATTATTTTTTACTTAATAATGTATGTGTATTAACAACATTTTCCTATATATTATTTTGTTTAAAAAATTAAAAAATAAATTGTTTTAATTTACCAAATATATCCAAAAACAAGATGAATAATTTATTTAATAATAATAATATTTTAGCTTCACTAAATTCTAGATGAGATTCATGAGTCATTGTCACAAAATTTTGAATTGTTCTAAATATTAAAAAATAATATGCTTCACTCGACATATAAACTCCAAAAACATCATCAAATGTGTGTCATAGAAAAAATAATTTGGCTTCAATGATTACTACCATGAGATTCCTGACAAATAATCACAATATTTTAAAATGTCTTAGTAATTAAAAAATAATATGCTTCACTTAACATATAAACTCCAAAAACATCATCAAAAATAGGTCATAATAAAAATATTTAGGCTTCATTGACTAGTACTATGAGACTCATGACACATAGTCACAAAATTTATAAAAGTTCTCAAAATTAAAAAATAATAAGCTTCACTTAACATATAAACTCCAAAAACATCATCAAAAGTGGTCATATAAAAAATATTTTGGCTTCAATGACTAGTACCATGAGATTCATGACACCTAGTGATAAAATTTGAAAAAGTCATCAAAATTCAAAAATAAGTTGCTTCATTCGACTTGGAACCTCCAAAAACATTATTAAAAGTGGGTCATATAAAAATATTTTGGCTTCACTGACTAGTACCATGAGATTGGTGAGCATTCATCACAAAATTTAAAAAGGTTCAAAAACTCTAAAAATAAGTTACATTACTAGCTAAATAGCCTATAAATCAGAGTCTAGACATAGTTTTATAAAAAGTATATTCTGATTTGTTGTAAATACTCATTAAAAATAAGTATTATAATATATTGCATATTTTACAAAATATCCTAGTAAGTAAATTATTACAAGGAAGATTTATATTATAAGCGAGGACAAAAATTGTGTAATATAAATCCATTTTTGATTTTGTGAGTACTTATTCATTAAATTTTACAAAACCCTCAAAACCCACACATTTTGATAATAAAACCCTACATTTTTGATAAGAAAACCCGACAAAAAATTATAAAAATAAAAAATGTGGAATGTTGATTTTGTAACTAACAACTTATTATATATATTAAAATCCTTAGTATCTTACACATTCGAAAATAAATTGATGAAATTTTTTATTTTATTAAAATAAATTAAATAAAATTTTATAAAAGTAAGTGAATATTGAAGCTTGATTTTGTAAATACTAACATATTTAATTTAGTCAAATGAAGATAGCCATCATAAAAACACATAAGATATATAAATATATAATATTATATATAACAAAAAATATAAAAAAAAGATATATTTATTAATCTTCATAATGTTAAAACAACATAAATGTGATAAAATATTGTATAAATATTATATATTAAGAAATAATATTTATTTATATAATCTCAAAATATATAATAAAAAATAATATACAAATAAATATAGATTGATTTTAGCTAAATAGCTTTAATATATTCTTAATAAAATTTCGTTATCAGATATATAAAATAGATTAATAAAATCATATTAGAATATTTAAAATTAAAAAGTATTATGAATATCAAAACTGTTTATAATTATATATGAAAAAATGACTTAAATCATATAAATAACTTAAATTTTAATATATAAAAAATAATTTCTGTGCCTCTGTGGCTAGAGGATTTCCATAAAAATAAAATTTATTATCAATATATTTATAGATTGAATGCTTACAGGTGGGTTTTCTTTGGCTTACAGGTGGGTTTTCTTTGGCTTACAAGTGGGTTTTCTTTGGCTTACAAGTGGGTTTTCTTTGGCTTACAGGTGGGTTTTCTTTGGCTTACAGGTGGGTTTTCTTTGGCTTACAGGTGGGTTTTCTTTGGCTTACAGGTGGGTTTTCTTTGGCTTACAGGTGGGTTTTCTTTGGCTTACAGGTGGGTTTTCTTTGGCTTACAGGTGGGTTTTCTTTGGCTTACAGGTGGGTTTTCTTTGGCTTACAGGTGGGTTTTCTTTGGCTTACAGGTGGGTTTTCTTTGGCTTACAGGTGGGTTTTCTTTGGCTTACAGGTGGGTTTTCTTTGGCTTACAGGTGGGTTTTCTTTGGCTTACAGGTGGGTTTTCTTTGGCTTACAGGTGGGTTTTCTTTGGCTTACAGGTGGGTTTTCTTTGGCTTACAGGTGGGTTTTCTTTGGCTTACAGGTGGGTTTTCTTTGGCTTACAGGTGGGTTTTCTTTGGCTTACAGGTGGGTTTTCGTTGGCTTACAGGTGGGTTTTCGTTGGCTTACAGGTGGGTTTTCTTTGGCTTACAGGTGGGTTTTCTTTGGCTTACAGGTGGGTTTTCTTTGGCTTACAGGTGGGTTTTCTTTGGCTTACAGGTGGGTTTTCTTTGGCTTACAGGTGGGTTTTGGGGTTTTGGGGTTTTGATATCTTTATTAGGGTTTTGGGGTTTTTTTTCCGGAATTCAAATTTTAACTTTTTTTTCTTCATTTCTGCGTTAAAATGTTATATTTACCCCATAATCGATCGTTCTGAGTCGATATCGCGTGGTAAACAATAAAAAAAAAACAAAACCTGACCCTCAATTATTACATGACATTGAAAAAATTATATATAAAAAAAATTAGAAAATTGCCATGAGAACCCTCCCTCCCTTCCATTGATTGTGATTTTGATAGATGGGATATATATTAGCTTTGCCTTGTGAATATTTAACTTTGGCTTATCCATATTTGACTATAATTAATTTAATTTTATTTCTGCTCCATCATATATTACTATAATAAACATAAATTCACTTTTGTTCAACCATATATTTCTATAATTAACTTAATTTGATTTTGGCTTCATCATATATTACTATAATTAACAAAATTTGACTTCGGCTTTTTCATATTTGACAATGATTAACAAAAACAGATTTTGGCTTCATGATATATGACTATAATTAACAAAATTTTACTATGTTTTTTTCATATTTGAAAGTTATTAACATAAATTAATTTACGTTAAATAATTTTCTATATATTATGATAAATATCAAAAAACTCAAAAGGCTTATAATATAAAAAAGCAAACCTAAATTGAAGTACAATTAAAATTTAAATAATATAAAAATCTAAATTTTAATAATTTATATAATAAAATTTACTTGTATCAATAATAACTCATCGCATATATTTTTATATTATAATTATATGATGATTATTTTGTTACTAAATGTTAGATTATAGTTCATTATACATCTATAATTGAAAATAAGATATGTTGAAATTATTATGGAATATATATTAATCAATTAGTAAAAAAACCTTTATTGTAAAGGAAAAACTAATTCGATTTTAATATGAATCATTATAAATTTATATTTGCTATCTCTTCTTCGATCTCTCTCATTGTCTATTCATCATATTCTTTAGTGTCTTAGTCGATAATAGTTTAGTTAACCTAATTTTAACCAATATTCATGTCACTTAATGCTTATTCTAAAACACTAGTTGTTAGGGACATTTCTTCTGATTCTATCTCTTCGTTATCCTTTTCTTCTTCCTCTTCATTGATTTCGTTGACTAACTCGTTGAGAAGACTTAATGCGATTGATATTTCGCTGTTTTATTCAGACTAATTAGGTTGCTAAGATTCTTCTTCTGACTCTTCCATCTCTGCAATAGTATCTAACCAAGTTGCTTACTTTGGCTTTCTCTTTGAACTGTTTGACTATTATGATGATCGATTAATGTTTACTATTTTGTCTTTTGCCTGTTCTTTAATATACTCTATTTATGATGTTATTTTATCTCTCAAAGATTCATTTGTAATTTCAAATGATTAAAATAGCTTGACTGCTGATATAATGAAGTTCTCAGGAACTATGAATAAATTAGCGAGGAATTGTACTTCATCTCTAGATCCTATATCGATATGAGTAGATCCCTTCAGTGTAGAATATACCATAATGTTTCTCGCAGTGATTGTAACCATGAGTTATTTAAGTTGTATATTTATCCAGTCTCCTGAATGATCTGGAAATTTGCTTTTAATTCTTTGAATAAAGGTTTGATAACCTTCTCTTTTAATTCTTGAAAGCACAAACGAAAGTTTACTTTACTTCATATAATTCATGAGCAATTGATGACAGTCATTAGATATATACTTTTGGTTTGTAATTATTGAAATCATGACATTCTTGTTCGTTTCTTCGTACTCGTATAGTAATACTTGAGGATTCCTTTTATCCATTAGGTCTTTCTTAAATTTGAATACTTGCTCGAACTGCTAATTTTTGAAATATTGATTCTCAAATGACATAATGAGGCTCATTAATAATTTCGTGTTGAAATAACCATCTTCAAATCTTAAGTGATAATTTTCATGTGTCTACTTGAATTCATTTTGCCATTCTAAAAATTCAAATAGTAATTCTTCAACTAATTATTGTTAATGAAACGATTCCATATTTTAAAATATAATAATAATAATGATGTTGTTGACCTAATTTATATGTGTAAAAAATTAAATAAATTAAATATTTAAACATAAGACTTTTACTAAGATTCTCATGATTTCTGATAAATAATTAAGTGTGCGAACTGACCTTGCTGTCTCATTCTACTTTGCAAGTCTTTTATGTTTGATATATTTGTATTAATAATTTTGTGGTCAAGTCCATCGAAGAACCACCATCCTGGCATAATAGTTCCATCATTGTGTTGTCCGTTGAGAGTATAACACACATAATGTTCATTGGAAGGTTTGTAGCAAAGTATTCCTATAATTGTATAATGTTCATTATTTAGATCGAATTGCCCTTCTATTTCATCATTCATTAATGCGTCTTTGTCTCCTAAGAGTATTGAAAAGTATTTTGGCATGTTTGATATGTTCTTACTAACTTACACACAATTTGATGTTTGACATGGGTCACATCCAACTAGAGTATCTTGCATGTCTTATAATAGTTTTCCTTCAATGTTGTTGTCTTAATATACATCGAAATTTAATGTGTAGATTGGTTCATTCATTACGTCTGTAGACACTGTTAGTCCACAGTTGTTACATTTGCTTTCTGTTGTATATACTAAGTCAAAGAGATCACATCCTTGCAAGTTCTTTTCCATGTGATCAATCCCTGCTTCGTCATGTCCCATATTATATCTTAGTGGTTGAATTGCTTACTGTTGTCTTTCATCTACTTATGCATTTGCAAATACTTCTGTCTTGTCTAAGTTATGTAATAATTGGCATGAATATGTGAGTTGATAGTTTTACATGTTGCTAGCTTGTTAAACATCTTGATCTTTGGTAAACATAGTGAAGTAATATATAGTTGTAAAACTGTCTTGAAGACATGAGCTTTAAAACCAGTGTATCCAAGGATACTCTTAATTGTTTTATTCTATTAGATTGAGAGCTACTTACTATTGTAATGATTAATCTTGAGAGCTTGATGAGCTACTATTATCTTAAGAGTCATTACTACTTAAACTGCCTTATTTTCTTTTTGTCTCGTTGTAAATTTTTTCAAATGCTAATTAAGCATCAAATACCCCTTATTGGTTGACTGTTTATTAATTAGTTAATTAGTTTATGCTCTTTTATTATTATATTTTGTTAATTAGTGTTTCTGGATATCTTGATAAGACTTATTTTAGAAATTGTATAACACTATTTACATCTTCCTCATTTATCATTTTTGACTGTTGACTTTATTACTTTATCTTATTGTGGTAAATTGTTGATATGAATTGATTTTAAACTATGCAATTTGGTTTGAAGTTTATAATATGCAGATCTGTCATTCTTCTAACTCTGCTTATTGCCGTGTAAAAGTGTCCTTCTTAATATAATGTATTGCAATCAACAATCACTTTGTCTAATGTTTATCCTTATATCTTATGAACTGTTGCTGCATAACAAGGAACTAGAGCAAATTGTTTTCTTTAAACTATGCATCCTGCAATGTTATAGTTTTCTGTTGATTTATTGATAAAGTGCTCCTGATTGTTCTTAACTAGCTTTATTCTTAGATAGTTTCTGGTAGGTGGTATATCAATTATTTCTACAATTTAGCCATTTGTTAATCCTTTAGATATATCTATGTTTTATGTAATCATTGCTTTCATTCCTATGCATAATTATATACTATCCTTTAGTTTTTGTTATTGCATGTTTATGTTCCTGTAAAACAGACCATCTTATTATCTATCTAGTTATTTTATGAAATCACCTTTTCTAGTTGTGTCTATAGATTGAATTTCACACATTACATTATTGTTGAAGAGACTATGTATAATCTTGTCGTTATATTCAGTCTTTTCTTTGTTGGTACCAGTTATTATTAAGTTATTTCCTAACTATATGTTACAATCCTTTTCTTAATGTCCTTATTAGCATTGTCTATCATGTATTAATTACAATACCTATTCATCTATTATACTGAATCTAATCTTTTCCAATACTTTTTGAAAACTTTGCTCTTCTCCTTATCTGAAATTCTGCTGAAGTATAAACCACTTGAAGTGTTAGAATAATTCATTTTATATGATGCTGCTTTCATTTCCTTGACTTAATGTACTCCCCTTAGTTACTGGTGGTAGTTAACTGAAATCTCCTACAAGTATAATATGTTTACCACCAAAAGGTTTCTTTCTATCATATAATTAGTTACTGGATTGTTTGAGCACTGAATCTACTTAAGTAAGTAACCATTCTGACATCATTGAAACTTCATCAATTATTATTGCATCTATATTTGCTATCTATGTCTAGTATTCTGAATTAGGTGGAACGTTTGTAGATCTGTTATTCTGATTTATTCTAAGTAAAGAGTGTATAGTAGATCCATCAAGTTCTGCTGCTACTGTACCTGTTGTTGCTGTCACTTCTAAGTTCATATTGTAACAGTATTCAATCATTGTTCTTATTAATTTTATTAGATAGCTCTTGCCTGTTCCTGGAGATCCTGTTATGAAAATACATATTTGTTTTTTATTTTGGATTTAACTATGAATATATAGTAGCACTTCTTTCTGTTATGAGCTTAATTTACCTTCAATATCATCTATTGCTTCGATTATGAATGAAGGTCTTTTCAATGGATTAAATCCTATTTCATTTTCTATCATGTAGTCTTTGCTATCTCTTACTATAATTTTTTAGAATTTTTCATAATTCTCGTTAATTATTTATATAAGCTCATTGTTTTCTTATTGTTCCTCTAAGAGAACATCATCAATTGCTTCGATGTGTCTCATTGTTGACTCATGCTGATGACTTCCTAATTCATATTTGGCTAATACTCTTTACAAGGCTTAGTACATAAGTTTTTTATCTACTGTTGTATTTTTCCAAAATGCAATTGAATCATCTAAACTAAGATTGTCTATCAAACATTCTCTTAAAAAGCATTCTTCCATAAAGGTCTTTGATTTGTTTTCTTATGAAAATACATTGTGTCTATAGTGCGGTACTCTCATCATTAATATGTAATAGTAGTATGACTCTCCTGCTTGTGGATACCATTTTCTCATTTAAGTAATTATTGATGTGGGCTTCTTCCAATAATATAATTTATTCAGTTGTTAGTAATATCTTTCTTTTTCTTTCTAATAGTCAACTGGCATAGCCTTGAAATCTTTTGAATAACTGTATTCACTCATAAATTGTTTGAACGTTATTTGTTGCATCCATAATGGTCTTTAATAATATCTATCTACTGGTCCCTTTTAATTAATATCTGTGCTATTATCATCCAATTCTTTTAATTAATCTTTACTTTTCATCAATCTTTATCTATTTTCTTCTAGTTGCACATCTATAAATTCTACATTTGGCTTTGTTTCACACAATGAATATCCAAGCAATTGCCATGCAGCTTAACATGTTGATACCATTCTTGATTTTAGATACTATACTAAGCTGCTTTCTTCATTTGTAAGATTGGGATACTTTAACATTATGTCTAATACTGGAAGTGTTTTTGCTATATATTTCACTAAATATTATGACATATCTGTATCTGTCATTCTTAATACAGTCGTACTAGCATTAGCAATCTGTAGTAGTTATAAGTTATATGGTGAAATCCAAGCATCATCTTAACCATTTCTTGTGTAATGCCATCTATTGTTTATGATTTGATCTTACTGCTGTTATTAAAATGGATATCCGTATCTGCAAATATTATCTTAGTTCTTGAAGCATCTTTGTTTAACACAAGTATGAGTTTATAAGTTTTCTACTAGAGCTTTTAGTTTACTATCCTTTGGTAATGTCGCTTAAATTAAATAACCTTCGTCAAGATGTTTAGCGCTTTCTTCATCTAGCCAGATTAAAACGTGTACATGTGGAGCTCCTTTATTAGTAAATTCAACTCTTTCAAAATGACCAATAGTTTTACCAAAAATTCCTGGTTTGGTATCTGTTCCATATATAGCTCTAAGTAAATGTCTGACTTTTACGTTAAAATAACATACTGTTTTTACTGGGTCGAATCTCCTGTGCTTATGATCCTTCATTAGTTATAGTTATTCATCATTCTCATTAAGTGTAAACGTTACAAACAAGTGCGGATGAGGTATGTTGAAATTCGTTTTGAAATGTTATATTAGTTCTTGTAATTCATACCATTTATTTTAATAGTATTTTGGAGTATCTACATGTTTTCTACTGAACTTTTTCCCAAATAGTGAGTATATATCCTTATGTTCCTACATATTTATTATCTATCCTTTAGTTAAAGGCTCATCATAATCTGATTTTTTAGTTACTTTGACGCCTCTGTTAAAAGAAATCATTTGTGTTTTTTTTACTTTATCGTACCACCATAGTAAGAAATCTACATTTAATCTATATTCTTTTCTACATGAAAGTAGTTACATCTTAACGTATTGTTTTTCTGTTCTATTTTTCTTGAAAAAATTGTAATATCCTCCTGATCCATTAGGAAATAGTATTGGGAATATCATTTCTTCTAAGTAATCATACTGAAATGTTTACTTATTTCTAAACTGTTCTTCTCTTATTATAGTATCCTCATTTGATTCATCTAGCTTGAGTATCTTTGTAAGATATTCTTCTATATCCTTTTTATTAATTACCTGAAAACTATTAATTGCTTCCATATCTCTTTCATCTATTATTTTACTTAATGTTGCATCATCATATTCAACATCCACTGGAAAGATGTAGTATTCATTATCTTTTTCAATAAGAAAACCTCTGTCTATTTTACCATATTCGTGCTTTAAATTCTTTTCTTTTATCATATCTTTGATAGGTTTTCCAACATAAGGATACATTAATATTTTATCTTTGAATGATTGCAAAATCTTAGTCAGTTTCTGATTAACTTTTAAGTTCTGAAGCAATTCGTAGTTACAGTAAAATACTTTGAATAATGGATTGGTTCTTTTTAAATACTCAAGAGCTTCGGTCATTGTGGATCTTTCTGATTTTGTTAAATGAGTCCACCATTAGTCTAGTCTACTGAGTTCTCTAAAGTAACTACCCATATCACCATTATAAACAGTAAAGTTGGAATCACCTAAAAGATGATAGTATGCTTAGCCTCTCTTATTTTCTATATAAGAATGGATATTTCCCAACATTAAACAGTAAAGTTACTGCCTTGATTTTATTTTCTAAAGTTCTTATGGTAATGGCTAGCTCCTTATTTTATCTGAGTAATCAAATGGGTGTTTTTTGCAAATATAGCAGACTTCGTATAAATCTTTATTTTTCCTGCTTGATATTATGTTTTCTCCAAATTCGGGAAATATTCTTTATGCTATTGTTGGATTACCTAAATCTTTGATATTCATGTATTGTTTCTCTTTGTGTAAACCTTGAAGTTGTAAAAGCATGCCACACATTGCGCATATATAAGGATCTCTTTATTATATCAATCTTTTTACACTTTTTTATTTTATTAAATTTGATTCTATTATTGATTGAACATAAAATTGTTTACTAGGTATTGCATTTTGTTAAACTTATAAATCACGTGCTTGGAATAATTCGGGAAGGTTTATTAATTATCTGTGTAATATTACAAGCTACTCATAACTATTATCTATACTTGATATGTTGTTTTAACCGATAGTTGAGTTTGCATAGTAACTTTAAAGTATTTTCCATATATCCTTCTTTATTGACAAGAATAGAGTGATAAAACTTATTTCTTCTAATGTGTATTGACCAGACTATAATCTTCTTACATTATACCACTTGATATATCAATGAGAAGTTTCAACTTAAGATCTAATAAAGAATTTTTCTAGAATTTGCTTATTAACTTTGATTGTTTTTGACATGGCTGATGAAACTTTATCTAATGATTTATCTTTTGCTCTTTTAATAATGTGAGTCATTTCATCTCTAGATCTTATTTAATTAAGTTGCTCGATTTAAATCTCGTCTACAAATTTGAATCTCCTATTCTTTACTATCAGTTTCTCAATTTCTTTCTTGTTTAGAATTTTGTTTTCCTTTTTTTTATAAGCTTATTCATTCATACGATTCTTGATTGCATCATATTCTTCTTGTGGTATTATGGAATTAAGGAACTAAAGAGTTTATTTGTCTAATTGTGGTTATCTATCATATGTCAAATCATAAGATAGTTCTGTCTCTGAGTTTTGTGAATCTTAACCTATATTTGTAATTGACTAAACATTGCGAGTTGTAGTGTCTATCTGTACAGGTTCTTCTACTAGTTGATTGTTTGTTGATGTATCTATCAACATTGGTTCTTCTTCTTGTTGTATGTTGGTATTGTGGTAATTGGTGTCCATATTTTGGTTTCTAAGATTTTTAATATTATAATTATTACTAAAATTGTCCGCTATACATAAATTTATTTCACCATAAATTTGAATATTTAATTTAAAGGAACTAAAATATTTTCGAATTTTAAAATAAGTTATAATAAATAATTAAAAAAAATTATACAGTATTCTTTTTTAAATTGAAAATATCAAATTGTTTATTTTAGTATAATAAGGTATTTTATTTTAACATTATAAAAAGTATAGTTTATATAAACATCAAAATTTTTGGAATTTTTTATATCAGTTACTTACATGCCATTAATATTCAAAATTTATTGTCTTTCAAATTTCTGATACCTATAAATTAAAAAATTATATATAAATTAGAATAAAATTAGTAGAACTAAAATGATACTAAAAATATGTAAGTGATAAGAAAAAATGTTATTTGTATTTAAAATTATTATTAAATATTATACTTATTAACATGAACTGACATATAATAAGTGTATTCAAAATTTTGGCAGCATTTACCCTCCTGTAAACTCATTAGCCATAGTACTAAGTACTATGTTTCCAGAAAGCACGACGTGGACGTTGAGTTTTCCCTTTCCAAAAAATTAAAAAAAAAAGCCATCATTTTTCCCGAGACTTGGGAACCCATTGATGGGTGATGTTAACCCATTGCTG
The DNA here is from genome assembly GCA_000711775.1 of Oxytricha trifallax. Lineage (NCBI taxonomy): Eukaryota > Ciliophora > Spirotrichea > Sporadotrichida > Oxytrichidae > Oxytricha > Oxytricha trifallax. The sequence goes on from ARYC01002454.1 coordinate 26,685, forward strand.
GGAGTGGTAACCCTTTGCAGAGTCGTGGTAACCCATTGAAGGATAATGGTAACCCAATGAAGGGTAATAGTGCTCGGGAAATCAAGCAAGCACCCTAGAAATTAAAAGATTATGAAATTTTTAATATTTTATTTATATATTACTTTTTGAATTTTAGTAGCTCATGGAGGAGGACTATGTTTACACCTATAAAAAAATTAATAATAAAAAAAAATCTTACCTTATCATATATAGTCTTTGGTTAATGCTTAGTAGTTCCCTTCTGTCCTCTGTCCTGCCTCCTCTTCTTATGCATGTTCACTCAATCATCATAGAAACCCATTGATGGGATTAAAAACCATTGATGGTAAATAAAAACCCAGTGATGGGAATAATTATTATAAAAAATGATCGCTTAAATACACATTTTTCACCATCCAAATATAAATATTTAAATTTTTCAAAATTTGTTTTTTAAATATTTTTTCCATTAAATATTTTAATGGTAATTTATATGGTCAGAAAAATCGCAAAGATTTAATTCTGGACTTCGTAGAGAAATTCAACCTATAATGTGTGCTTAGCACACATTAAAATAAAATTTTGCGCAGCGTTTCCCCCTGCTTAAAAAGTGTTCGTACTTTGTAAGAGGTGGGCTCAGAAAAATCGCAAAGATTTAATTCTTCCCTTCGCGTCGAAATCCCCCCTAGTAGATGTACGGCGCCCAAAGTGGTTACACACCCACCTCCCGCCTTCCGTAATCTACCAGAGTCCACCATTCTAGCTACTCCTCTGTACATTTCCTTTACCAATATAATAGGCCCTGTCTCATTCTTGTCTTCACTAATTATATCATTCTAATTCCCCATTTCTTATTAATATTTATTTATTTACTTTCTTTTTAGTTTCTAATTTACTTTAGTTTAATTTTATTATTTATTATTCTATATTTATATTTTATTTAATTATTATCCTCAAACATTTAGTATATTTATTTTTATTTTAATTAAGACTTACCACCCTAAGTATATTTATTTTTATTTTAATTTTATTTCTTACCCTTTACTATATTCATTTTTATTTAAATTATTTTTACCCATCTAATAATATAATATATTTATTTTTAATTTAATTTTTATTTCTATCCTATAATATATGTATTTTTATTTAAATTAAGATTTACCACCCTAAGTATATTTATTTTTATTTTAATTTTATTTCTTACCCTTTACTATATTCATTTTTATTTAAATTATTTTTACCCATCTAATAATATAATATATTTATTTTGAATTTAATTTTTATATCTATCCCATAATATATTTATTTATAATTTACTAATGACTGACCACCCCTTACTATATGTATTTTTATTTAATTTAAGATTTACCACCCTAAGTATATTTATTTTTATTTTAATTTTATTTCTTACTCTTTACTATATTTATTTTTATTTAAATTATTTTTACCCATCTAATAATATAATATATTTATTTTTAATTTATTTTTTATTTTTTTCCGATTATATATTTCTATATAAATTAAGAATTACTCTCAAGCCTATACTATATTTATTTTTAATTTAATTATTATTTTAAACTTATAATATATTTATTTTTTATTTGATAATTAATTTAGTTCACATTATATTTTTATTTATAATATAATTATTATTCATATCCCATAATATATTTAATTTAATTTTACATAACAAAATAAATATTTATAATTTATTTATTTATTTTTTTTTTTTTTATTATGGGCTTGTGGTTTAGAGATAGAATGCATCGTAGAGAATTTTAATTATTAATATATTAAAAAGATAATAAGTTTAAATTTTTATAAAAATTAAATATTTCATTTTTTATTTTTTTTAATTTATTTTTTCTTATTTGATTTTTTGTATTTTAAGTAGTTCTTATAGTTCTCTTTAATCTCCTCCAACCTCTACTTGTACCAGTCAGGGTCATTTTCTTGTATTTCTTTATTCATCTTTTTGAAATGCTCCTCTGCCTCTGCTTTGTCTTTAGTTTTGAGTCTGCTTTCTTCATTGAATGTGTCTTGCTTGTCCCCAAATATTGAAACTCCATATTTCTTACCGATTTCATGATTGTCAACGCAGAAATGTTTTTTCCTTCTATCATGTCTCACGCAGCTGTTGCACAAAAAGCAAGTCCAATAGAATTTTTTTACCATTGATGGCTAATTCTTTTTATTTTTTTAATTATATTTATTATAAATAATGATTGCTTAAATACACATTTTTTACCATCCAAAAATAAATATTTAAATTTTTCAAGATTTGATTTTTAAATATTTTTTCCATTAAAAATTTTAATGGTAATTTATATGCTCAGAAAAATCGCAAAGATTTAATTCTGGACTTCGTAGAGAAATTCAACCTATAATATGTGCTAAGCACATATTAAAATAAAATTTTGCGCAGCATTTACCCCTGCTTAAAAAGTGTTCGTACTTTGTAAGAGTTGGTCTCAGAATAATCGCAAAGATTTAATTCTTTCCTTCGCGTCGAAATCCCCCCTAGTAGATGTACGGCGCCCAAAGTGGTTACACACCCACCTCCCGCCTTCCGTAATCTACCAGAGTCCACCATTCTAGCTACTCCTCTGTACATTTCCTTTACCAATTTATAAGCCATTATCTCATTCTTGTCATCACTCATTATTACTTTCTAATTTCCCTCTTATTTATTAATATTTTATTTACTTTTAACTTTCTAATTTATTGGACTATAATTTAATTATTTGTGCTTTTGTATATATATTTTATTTATTTATTATTTGCCAAGATTTAATATATTTATTTTTATTTTAATAATTACTGACCACCCCTTAGTTTCTTTGTTCTATTTTTATTATTATTCCTTACACTTTACTATCTTAATTTTAATTTTAGTAATTATTTCCCATCCCATATTTTATTTATTTTGAATTTAATTATAATTTTATCCCATATTATTTGAATTTATAATTTAATATTTCTTGACGATCCCTTACTATATTTATTTTAATTTAATTATTATTTTCATCTCATAATATATTTATTTACAATTTAATAATGAATGACAACCCCTTACTATATTTAATTTTAATTTAATTATTATTTTCATCTCATAATATCTTTATTTTAAATTTGTTAATTATTTATTGTTTCATAATATATTTATTTTTATTTTATTAATTATTCCTCATCCAATAATATATTAATATTTAATTTTATATTCAGTGTCCATTAAATAATATAATTAATATTAAAAAATGTTACTATTTAAATTAAAATTATGTATTAATATATATATATATATATTGACGTGATAACCACTACACTACAACATAATTATAATAAATAATTTATAAAATTCAATAATTATGTATATTTTTAGATCTTTAACAAATTTATATTCAAATATTCTTAATGTGTATATTTTTCTATAATAATAAATTAAAATAACGGTATTAAGTCATTAAACAACAGACCCTTGCTTTTTTAAAACCCCAAAACACCCTTGCTTTTTTAAAACCCCAAAATACAGTTGTCATTTAAAACCCCAAAAGACACTTGCTTTTTTATAATCCAAAAATACTCTTGATATTTTAAGACCCATGACAACATTGCTTTTTTAAGACCCCATAACACACTTGCTTTAAAATGACTTGTTAATAAACTTTTTTTATAAGAAAGAGAAAATCATTAAATATATTTTTATTGTAAGAGTATGATAAAAACAATTCATATTGATAAAAAATCAAATATAAATAAAAAAATATTAATTAATAAAATCTAGATTTTGTGAATATATTCATATTAAATTTGCATAAATACTGAAAATATAAAAAATACTCATTTAATACTAACACAAATATAATATTTAATTTTAAAAATGTAAATTATAAAATTAATAAAATACTGTTTACAATCTGTAAATACATTAATGTGATCAAATATAAACTATAAATGATGTAATAGTAAATAATATATACTTAGAAATCATAAATATGTATTATTAAAAACGTACAAAATCAAGAAATAGTTTATTTCTAAATATTTATTTGATATTCTAAATAAAATAAGATGAGCAAAAAAGTATATAATATAAAAAAAAAAAAAAATTATTTAAAAAAGGAACATAAATGAATATTATACTAATTAATTATTCAATATAATTATAAATTAATGATTCAGATAAATAACTTAACTTTTCATATGTAAAAAATAATTTCTGTGCCTCTGTGGCTAGAGGATTTTAATAAAAAATTACAATTATATATATAATAATAGTTAATTTGTAGAGAGCTTGTTAGTTTTCTTTGGCTTACAGGTGGGTTTTCTTTGGCTTACAGGTGGGTTTTCTTTGGCTTACAGGTGGGTTTTCTTTGGCTTACAGGTGGGTTTTCTTTGGCTTACAGGTGGGTTTTCTTTGGCTTACAGGTGGGTTTTCTTTGGCTTACAGGTGGGTTTTCTTTGGCTTACAGGTGGGTTTTCTTTGGCTTACAGGTGGGTTTTCTTTGGCTTACAGGTGGGTTTTCTTTGGCTTACAGGTGGGTTTTCTTTGGCTTACAGGTGGGTTTTCTTTGGCTTACAGGTGGGTTTTCTTTGGCTTACAGGTGGGTTTTCTTTGGCTTACAGGTGGGTTTTCGTTGGCTTACAGGTGGGTTTTCGTTGGCTTACAGGTGGGTTTTCTTTGGCTTACAGGTGGGTTTTCTTTGGCTTACAGGTGGGTTTTCTTTGGCTTACAGGTGGGTTTTCTTTGGCTTACAGGTGGGTTTTCTTTGGCTTACAGGTAGGTTTTCTTTGGCATACAGGTGGGTTTTCTTTGGCTTACAGGTGGGTTTTCGTTGGCTTACAGGTGGGTTTTCGTTGGCTTACAGGTGGGTTTTCTTTGGCTTACAGGTGGGTTTTCTTTGGCTTACAGGTGGGTTTTCTTTGGCTTACAGGTGGGTTTTCTTTGGCTTACAGGTGGGTTTTCTTTGGCTTACAGGTGGGTTTTCTTTGGCTTACAGATGGGTTTTCTTTGGCTTACAGATGGGTTTTCTTTGGCTTACAGGTGGGTTTTCTTTGGCTTACAGGTGGGTTTTCTTTGGCTTACAGGTGGGTTTTCTTTGGCTTACAGGTGGGTTTTCTTTGGCTTACAGGTGGGTTTTCGTTGGCTTACAGGTGGGTTTTCTTTGGCTTACAGGTGGGTTTTCTTTGGCTTACAGGTGGGTTTTCTTTGGCTTACAGGTGGGTTTTCTTTGGCTTACAGGTGGGTTTTCTTTGGCTTACAGGTGGGTTTGATGCGGCGTTTCAGTGCTGGGCGGTTTGTTTCCTTCGAGCAGATTGAGTGAAAGAAGTTAAAAATAAAAAAAGGAATTAAAAAAGAGAAAGGATTTCGTGACATTTTGGCTTAAAAAAGGTTTCCAATTGAGAAAAGGGTGTTGAAAAGAAAAAAAAGAAAAAAAAAAAAATTAAAAAAAAAAATTAAAAAAAAAAAAAAAAAAAAAAAAAAAGCCCCAAAAACAATGAAAAAACGACAAAAAAAATAAAAAAAAAAATAAAAAATCTAATTTTGCCATACCGAATTTCAAAAAATAATTTTCATAAAAAAAAATCTAAAAAAGTTTAAAATAAAAAAAAAAAAAAAGTATTACTGTGACCTACCCAAGAAAGTACCTAAAAATGAAGAGAATTTTACGGAGAAGATTAGTTAGAAAAGAAAATAAAAAAAAAATAAAAAATACGGTCCAGAGGATCTTCCGGAGATAAAAGGTCCAAAAACATAATGAAAATCGAAATCTAGGGTACCCAGGCCGCGGCAAAAATTTTTAGATCTCGGGAGTAGTCAGATCGTAAAATATGGATTGCGGAAAAAAAAGAAAAAAAGAAAAAAAAAAGAAGTACCTCGTTCCTCAGACTTCTAAAAAAAAAAAAAAAAGAAAAAGATATCCCCCACACTCCCCCCCTACCCCTTCTCACCCTTCTCCCGTACCCGGCAGATCTTCGATCCAACCCGTGTTTTTCAAAAAAAAGTTATGCCATTTTGAAAAAAATATTTCGTTTATGTAAATAATGTTTTTATATAATAAAATATTTTCATTTTTTTTTACTATAATTTTATGTATATGTTAGGTAAATATTTTATAGTAAATTTTTTTTTTATCAGATCACCCTGAGACCAGGGGGTCCCAAAACCCAAATGAAAGCCAAAAATAATTGATTTAAATTTATAGAGTAAAAATCCATTTTTATATAAGAAAACCCAAAATGGTCAATAAAACATGATGAAAACCCTATGAAAACCCTAAGAAAACACAATGAAAACCCAATGAAAACATAATGAAAACCCAATGAAAACCTATTGAAAACCCTATGAAAACCCTATGAAAACCCAATGAAAAACTAATGAAAACACTACCAAAACCCTATGAAAACCCAGTTAATTAATAAGAATCCTTATGAAAACCCAATGAAAACCCTCATGTTTTTGGCTTTTGGCTTTGGGGTTTTGATAATTGGGGTTTTGGGTTTT
>ARYC01002455.1:0-64202 GCA_000711775.1 Oxytricha trifallax
GTATGCACTAATAGTCTACTTTTATCAATCAAAAACTCAATCAAACTACTGAAAGAGTTTTGGGGTTTTGAATGCAAGAACAGTCAGAGAGAAGATAGATCATAAATACTATGAGTTAGGTAAACGACTAAGCAATCGCATCATACCTCACGACTAAGACTAGAATCGCTTCTCGAACGTGACTAAGAGAAAAAGGATGACAGACGGCAGCATGCACATGATGGAACAATAACAGAGAACGCCTAACTAGAACATGATGATAAGCGGAATATGATTTAAATTAAACTAATCATAACTTAATACTCATAATCTGCGTCTCACCATATTTGGCTTAATTTCTAATGTAGTCTTAGTCGACCGACTAGATCGACTTATCTATAAGTAATTTGATGTCTAGTCGTAGTCCCTTCAGTAATATACTTAGCATCTCTTTCTTGTAGCTCTGCTTGATTGTAAAGAAGGTGCTCTCGATTCCATTATACTCAGGGAGAGTAAGGGATACTGTATAAGGGGATGATATCCAGTCGCTCATACACTCCTTCTTTACAAGGATTGACTTGTGAACCTGCAGATTATCCATGAATATGACTAGTCGACGATCCTTATACTTCTCTTACAACTGCTGCATTAATAGAATGAACTAGTCTTACTTAATTGATCCCTTATTAATAATATAGTCTTCAAGTCCCTTGTCAGTTGATATAGCTCCAAGAAGCGCAAACACTCCGAAGTCATGTCGCTTGTCTAGGAATCTTATATTCTCTCCATAAGGTGCCCAGGTTCTATTGTGGCGAGTTGAGGAAGTGAATACAGTCTCATCAATGAATATGATCTTCGATCCCAGTTGCAGCTCTCTCATATACTTAGTCTTCATTTCGATTTTAAGACTAGCTAGTCTTTATGGATAGACTAGCTCCACCTCCTTCTTTAGTCGTATGCTCTTGAATCTTACTTAAGCGCGCTTGTATAGTCTCCTCAAGTGAGTGACACTGATTCGCACTTCTGGGATTTACCTGTGGAACATTATACACCTCTCTCTCAAACTTATTCCTGCTTGAGTGTGCAGTGTTTCACTGCTGGTGAGGAATTTAATATGACTAAGGTTGAATTAGTCTCAAGACTAGTCTTAGTCGATAACCCATTCCTGAAAAATGACTTCGACTGCCGGTACAGCTTGACAACATTTGTGTATGAGACACCAAAGAACTTTGCTATTGCACTCAGATTCACCAGTGGTCGTAGATTAGATGTTGGATTTCAGTTGCCATCACGTATGAGTAGAAAGGTTTCAAAGTCGATCTGTGGTTTGAGTTTGACTACTCTCATCTAAATGACTAGAGTTAAGACTAATAATAATACAGTGATTTAATTTGAAACTAGTCATATGATAAGTCTGTTGATATTTGATTCAACTTTAATCATTGCAACTATACTTACCTGTAATGAGTAAATGCTGTTCCAAGTCACCATAAACCACCATTGTGAAGGGTGTTGATGGTTTGAAGATTCATTAATATTATTAGTGATATGGACATTGATAGCCGATTTTGCGACTACCTACGACAAAGTCATGATCAATATACTTACAAGACTACCTATTCATACTAGTCTGCACTTAGTCGCCTCCTTCAATCTTAAGTTTAAGACAAATGATTATAACTGTGGTTGATAAGATTGATTAATAGTTAAGTTAAATTTAAAAGTTAATAGTAGTAATCAAGACTTAATCACAAACCACCCAAATGAACAATGTGAAGGGTAGTTGTATACTTTGACTTTCATGTTCAGAGTAGTCACAACTACTCTGTATCAACCTAGTCTTCGACTATAGTCCTTACTAATAGTCGCTTAGTCGCATTTTCGCATTAATAAACTTGTGTCAACTCACTATCAACTCACAGACTATGCATGAATTGGGGTTTTGGGGTATTGTTATTAGCGGTACTATATTACCGCATTCCTTGGGCGATATAATTTGAGGTTTTTTTAATGTGATAGTAAAATTTATAGAATTAGAGGGTGTAATTAAAGTCTAGTTATCTAGCCCTAGAATGCGATAAAATAGTGCAGCTAATAACAAAGTCTAGCCAATTTTGAATTCTCTATCGAAATGGCCCAAGATCATTTTATTGGACAACTTTAACTGCCAAGATTTAGATTTGAATTTAATTTAATTATAATTAATTTTATCAATTTCGAACGTATTCCTATAATAATCAAATCACTCGAAATATTTATATTCATATAATTTATTAATAAAAATTGATACCTTCCTCCCATCAAGAAGTTTCACAAAAATACTCAATAAACCGAAATTTGAATCAGATGTCTGTGATATTAATCTTAGTTATATCTCCTATGGATAAATGTCCATTATCTTTTCATAAGCTAACATTCTAAAATAATTCAATAATAAAATATTATTTTTTAGAAAATATAAGATATAAGTATTTATTTTAATCATATAAAGTTTAAACATAGCTGTTGAATGATGTAAAATTTGGTATTTTATTGAAAGTTCAGTAATATTTTCTTTTGGACAAGTTTATAAGTACTTTTGTGCTGCAATATTAATAAGAGCTTCGCTCTCAACATTTATCACTTACACTAAATGAGTAGTTTTTTAATCAGTGTTTGGATCCAAAAATGTCATTTTAACATATTAAGGGTCAAAGCATGGATCAAGTAATTAATATGTTAATTTTATTTTATATTATAGAGAAAAAGAATAAATGTATTTAAGATTAAGTGACTTGATTATATTAAACTTTTATCCATGAAGTATTTGATCCTATTTCAAGAGGAGGTTTTAAATTTCTTATTAATTTTCATATAATAATTTAGCTTCTTTCATTACTAGGTACTCTAAATGATCCTTAATATATAAAAATTCTATAAAAAAAAAATCCTTCTAGAGAGCTTCGAGCACTTTCTTTTCGATGTCTTCTGGATTAGAGATAAAACTATAATGGCCTTTTCCTGCTAGTGCTGCATTTTAAATTAATTCAGAGCTTACTCCGTCACCAATTCCGAAGCAAAATATTTTAATTAAAAATTTGCAATGAACTTTAGTGGTATCACTATGAAATTTAATCATATCTACCACTTTCTTAGTATCATTTACCTCACCATCTGTCAACAAGTACAAATAAATTAATATAAATGTTATGGAAATGCCTTGGTAATTCTTAATCAACTGGGAGAGAGAAAATAGTTAAAAAATTAAGATTATAATAAATTAATAGCTTTTAATGGTAAGAATATTTCTGTACCTCCCATGTTAGCCTTAAAACTTTTAATAGCATCAATAGCTTATTTAAATGTTTTCTAATTATAAAGCTAGCTTTCTTCGAATAATTTATTATATTTTGATCCAAAACTTACAACATTAAATTTAGATCCCATTGGCAAACTATGAAGAAATAGCATTTTAAATAAATAAGATGTGATATAATTTATAAAAATAAAAAATAGTTTCAAAGCTTGAACAGCTAATTATATTCTATCTCCATCCATTGAACCACTTCTATCAATTAGAAAAATATACTCTAGTAGTTTTGGCTCAATAAACGTTTCATCATCTAGGTCAATAATTTGATTACTATCAATTTGTTTTGTTTCTGAATCTAACTTATATAATTTAATTAATTATTATTATTTTATTTATTAATTTATTCTAAATTATCAGAGGAAACAAAATCAAAAGATGAAGCCATTGATGATTTTTTTTATTTCCATTTGAATTAAGAAGCTCTTAAATTTGGTAAAATGGACACAAATAAAGAAATTTCATTGAATTTATTCCTTGTTTTTTTAAATATAAAAATAAATAATAAATTGTTTTAATGGCTACTGGCTTATTTATGTTATCGTCTTTGAAATAAAATTTAATAATAAATATTTTTGAAGTACAGAATGAAATCCTTATCTGTCTAGTTCGTACAAATATCTATAAAATTAATCATAAATAATTTTGAATTTAATATGTTAAGCGACTGAGATTTCAATTAATTTTCCTTCATTTTCAATTTTTATAATATTAATTTCATGATTTTTTGATGAAATCTTTTATATTTATCCTGCCATCTAAATTTTAACTGATAAATCCCATAATTTTAGATCGTTTATCAGAATATCTGACGATTTCTGTTCTTCGTTATCTTATATGATTTATTGTGAGGTATTTGAATTGTATGTTAAATTCTGACTTGCACTGTTAATGTAATTTTAAACATCTTTGATGTAATTTGGTATAAAACTCATAGGTATTAAAAATAATATGGTTAAATAAAAGATATCTTTAAGCAGTATAATTCATCCTCTACATGTAGTAATTTCTGATATAAACATGTTATAACTGCAATTGATTTGATTAATTAATAATAGTAATTTATAAAAGTATGTAATTAATGGAGATAAGGTGGTTGTTAATTTAAATTTGAATTTAAATAAACTTAGTATTTTTATTATTATAGACGGATTTGGTTGCTTTTAATAAATTAACAATAGTACAATATATATATAAATATATATATATATATAGGGGGGCCTCCAATAATTAAAAAGCAACCAAATTAATTGTGTGGTTTGAGTTAAATTTTATTCTTTATATCCCCTACTAATTATTATAATAAAACCTAATCCCACCTAGACTAATGCTGAGCCCTGATAACAGAGTGGTCGATGACATTATACCCTTCCTTTCATCCTAGACAGTCGAGCTGGACATGCAGTAGCTCTCTCCCAACATGCAGGCGTACTTCTCGCCCATTCACACACTCGACGCCGCCATATTCGAGGCCATGCTCCGCTGCCTCCTGGACAACATGACCGTTGGTGAGAGATCAAAGAAAGAGATTCACGACGTGGTGGCCACCATCTTCGGCGACAATGTCACCACCCACCACAGGGAGATCGTCGAGCACAGCATTGAGATGCGGGCGGCCGTTAGAAAGCTCACATTTCCAACAGAAGGCACTTACATGTGCGAAGGGGGCAACGATGAAACGATGGATCAGACCTTACGATCGCGAACGACACTACCAAATAGGGCAGACACGCCCGAGGTCAGAGGTGGGGGCCCTATGTAAACCTAATAGTATAAGATGACAACTGCAACCACTCAAAACATCTCTGATGTGGGCCCTATTCATGACATGAGAGATCAGTTGGAGACGACGCCCTCAGCTAAGCCTGGTGGAGGATGTGGAGATCCCCTACCTGGGCACCCATTAATGGGTCGTTAATCTAGGCGTCCTAACGGACACTCTGGTCCTCGACCCCTTGAGATTACCAGGCCCAACTGTTAGAGATGTTCCTTTGACTTCACATGTTGCTATGCCCTACAGCAAGATTAGTGCCGTCCTCTATGAAGACTCAACAACCTTTCCTCAAGCCCAAGGTGAAGCACCTATTGGCAAGAGCATGCATCACATTTCCGAGACTGTCAATATCCTTAGCTGGCTTGTTCAAATGTCCAACGACTAGCTTCCCTAACCGCAATGTTGAGGACAATATCATTGCTGCACTCATCATGAACAACTAGGCTAACACTGATCACACTGTAGCTACATCCGATCCTACCGCATGGGCAAATATTGAGGCCGTTCAAGACTCCTTTAGTAGAATACCAGTAAGACTCATTGAGTAATTGATATACTATAATACTAGATGAGAATCCGCCAAGGCAAATACACTGCTATGCAGAGGAATTCCTTCTAGCTTAGAGCAGGATCCGCCAACGCTCCTAAGCAAGCTCACTTATCGTAACCCCTATAGGAAGCAACTGCACGAGTACATCGCACACCTGCTCCTCCTAATCTCGCAGATGGACAGGCACTGGCTTCAGCACGAGGTCCAGAGGACCCTGGTCGCGCCCTGGACCACTTGAGCTTGAGGAATGTCTGATTAAAACTTTCCAAGTTGATATGGTATTCAAGATTTCCATAATTCAGCCCAGCATTTCTACCCCAATAATGATCTTGAATTATCTCGGCCCCTGGGATAGATGTGTGAGTCGGACATTCCATTTCTGTAAAATGAAATGTGGAGAATCGCGTGGTGCCCCTGCCACCCCCTCAAGAGAAAAATTGTTTTTTGTCATCGTTTGCAATACTGTTTGCCAAAAAATCATATGTAGAAAATTTGAGGTAAGTATTTTTTATCAGACCTATTATATTAATACCGCTTAATTACACTAAATTAACGACTCTCTGTAATATATTAGTTTTAACATTTGAATTTAATTAGACAAAACATGGCACCAAACCCTACAGAGATAAAAACACTCTCAGGATGACAAGACCACCAGCTCCCAGGAAGAGGCCAAGATCATGCAGTCCCTCCTCCAAGTCAGAGATCAGCTAGCTCTAATTCACGAGTACAGACATCACCTCGCGTCATTTCCAGAGCTGCCCAGGGTCAACGAAGTCATGAGAAGATCGGGGGCACCCGCAGCTCACGAGGCTGAGGCAATCATGGCATGGCACTGGCAGGTGGTAACAGGAGCACGCTCAGATCTCCAACACTTCAAGCAGGAGATCGATCAATCGTTGAAGAAGAGCAACCCCGGCCTCTACAAGAAGCTCACTCCCCAGTCAAAGATCCAAGAGATACAGGACCGCCTGCAGCTTATACAGGAGAACTCCGAAGACCAGATGCACACATTCCTCAGGAAGATCTTCGCCAAGTGTCCCCTGCTCCCAGAGAAGATCCTCACCCTCCTCGCGAAGCAGTGCGAGACCCTGGAGGCGGACAAGCTCCTTGCCTGGTACACCGCGAACATCAGCCGTAGGCAGAGAAGATCAGACGAGGCAAGTAATCCCAAGTGCATCAAGAGTCAGTGAAAGTTATCCTAGAACAGATTGATTAGTAGTTTAAATAGTGAGTAAAACTTGTAATTAGATTAATTGCATATAATTAGTTGTTGGTACATTTCATTTTCATTTCTCCCAAATCTTTAATTCTTTTATATTATTTATGAAGATTTAGGCGGAAAGTTGCCTAAAACAATTCTAATCATATCTTATTACTTTTTAGTGAAAGAGCCTGTGACAGCTGTTTGACCTGATGCTATTGAATCTTCATATTTTTACTCAGTTTTAATTTTCTCTCCAATTTAAGTAATCAAATATTTCTTAGAACCATCTTGGAGAGTAAATTCTATATTTAGATTTGAGAATACTGAGTCGACTTCAACTGGAAATAAATAAACAGTTTCAATTGCGATATCTTCAAGGTTTTTATAGTACTGTTTTATTTCTAAGGATGCTAGCTATTGTACTATATTTGCTGTAACAAAATACAATATAATCTTAATAAAAATTGTTTAACAAATTAATTTTATATTTCATTATTTATATTATAAATAGATTAATTTGAATTTATTGAAAAAAATTTGCTGTGATTTCTACTTTGTATAAAGGAATTGGGTTTAGTGTAGTTTTATCAAGCAAAAATATTGCATCCTTGTTTTGTTAAGAAAAATATTATAAAAATAATAATTAACTATTATTAATTAGTAGGATTCAAAAATTAATCTTTTTTATATAAGAAATATAATTAATTTAATAAGAAAGAATATCTGAAAATTATTTGTTAAAGCTTTCCATTGAATATATGCAAAAAATTAATAATAAAATTTTATTTATTAATCATGCTCACTTTATTTGTAAATTTGTTCAAACTACATAAAAAAATTGCAATTTTTATACTAAAATATTTTATAATTGATATAATTCTAATTGTATTTATAAGATTACTTAGAAGTATAAAGTAAATATTATATATTTATTTACAAAAAATTTTAAATTGCAGTTTTATATTTTGAACATGTTTATTAATCAGTAAGAAAATATGTAAGAGTAAATAATTTAAACTTAGATAGAGTTTTTATTTCAAGTAAATATTTAAATTTGAATATTTTTTGCAATTTAATTAAAAATTTGTTAAAATACAAACATCACTGTAAAATAAATCGATTTTAAACTATCTGCTTAGTATGACATAGTTTAACTTCCATTTCTTTAAATCTTGAATAGAATGTTTATAATATTGATCAATAAAATATCAGGCAAATATTTGGCTGCAAAAAATATAGAGGCTTAAAAGTACTGAGTGAATACTATAAGTAATGAAAAGCCTTTCCTTTTGTTTACTACCTTAATAAAGGATTATAGAACAGAAGCGACTGTAGAAATTATAATTAATTTTCATCCTCCTTAAATTATTATAACCTTCACTTTCTCAATAATTAGATTTACTACATTTATCATGAAAAGAACTGATATTTAAAAATTAAAATGTAGGCACTGGAAAATTTATTATTTCTTATCATTTTGACTTTTATAAATACATTTTTTAACTAATATTAAATACTTCATAAATTATTTTTCTTTTTTTATTTGGTTCTAATAGTGATTGTTTATAATTGAGAGAGAGAATAATTAAAATAAAGATTTCATAAATTATTGCTTGTTTGATTTATACAAATAAATATCAAATATTTAGCTTTGAAAAATTCGAAAAATAAGAACATTATTTCCTTAGAAAAAACCGAGAATAAGATTTTTTTAAATCAAATTACTAATTTTTATATATCAACTTATAAATCTAAATTATTAAATTAGAAAGTTAATAGCTATGTGAGATTATCAATCTCATTAGGACTTTCTAAGAAACTTCCTATTGTACTAAAGCCTGCTGAGAGCAAGCAGGGGATTGCTGGGAGAAAAGCATGAGGAGCAGTCGGCGGGGTTCAATCTGCCAGCTATTCACTCCTCGAGTGGGCGTGGTCCAAGGATTTCCCTGTATTAGATGTGTCACCTGGCTTGAATACAGCTTCCTAGGTAATAGGGAGCAGGATGAAGGTACGATTTTCCTTAAAAAGTGAGAAGACAAAAGCCATTGAAGCCAACGATAAGAATTTTTCTCCAACACCATGTTAAGGTACTAAAGCTACTGCAGCGAAAGGACAGGGATTATGTTACCAAGTAGCGGTGGGACCGGTAAGCGTTTTTATGCAGCTTCTGTCTTTCTAGCGGAATTCTCGAGCTCTTCTTTCCGGTTTGGTTCTGATCAGCATTTAGAAAAACTAGGTGATAGCGGATGTGGTTTTTTAAGAATTTTCTACTTCATGACTGCCACTTCAACCACTCAGGTGCGTCTACTTAACGAGTAAGATTGATGGTATGATTTAAGAATTAAGTAGTGAATGATAAATTAATTTGATTTCAAATCATTAAACAACTTATAAATCTTTAATAATTATTCTAACTAAATATAATTTATAAGAGATAATTTGAATTTAGTGAGATTAAAGGAGATTTTAAAAAATAAGTGATTGAGGATTGACTATATGATAGGCTTAAAAGGCTTATTTTTGTATATCATTCAAAAACCCAAAACTCCTTTATGATTTATAAATGTATTTTGATTGTTATGTGTATTGTGGAGTATAGGATTTCTTTGGATAATGAGGCATCTTTTACATGCTGATTTATAAATAAGAATGATTTTTTGAAGAAAATTATTTATACATACCTTTTATGTAAAAATGGTTCGAAATATGTTTAAGAATCTTAAGGTGAAAAGTTAAATTTATTACATTCCTTTCAATGTTATTCAATTTTTCAATAAATGATGAATTTATCAATCAACTTTAAGATACTAAATATTCATTCATTAATAAAATTTGATATTAAAGCATAAATCATTTTTAATAAAAAAGCTCAATATAAATAACTTTTACTTTAAGAAACATTAGTAAGATAAATAAGAATAGGAAATATTAGAAATACAAGTAAATGATTTGGTTCAATAATTACAACTTTTACTCATTAGGAATATTACTAATTATAAATTGATTAAGAATAAATCTAATATAATTTTATTATGAACAAATTTATTTTAGATTTATTAGTTATATTTAATTTAGTGTGCAAAAGTGCAAAAATTATAATCATTAAAAAAGTGGTAAATTATTTGCCAATATCTTAAATATATATAAATAATAATCAAACTTATTTAGAAATGGCTTTCAAATCTGTTAAATGTCTAAATTAATGGATAGTACTATGTACTTCAGCCTAGACTCGTGAGAGAAAGAGAAAATGTTTACTAAAAAGATATACAATTAAAGGTTTGACAAATCTTCCTGAAAATCAATTGGCTGATTAAAGTGGATGTGTTCGAGCAGGGGCAACAAAAGATTCAAATAATCTAGAAAATTATTACCGATGTCAATGCATTTGATAACAAGGCCTTCAAGAATACTTACTTTTTTATCAAAGTTTCAAGTGACACAAATGGTATTAACAGAGAGTATTTTAAGACTAAGAAAAGAGGAGTGTACGAACATTAAGAAAATGGGACTTCAAACGAAGATCTAGGCTTAAAATTACCTTAAGAGTTTTCACTATGCATCAGGGGTTTACACTAATATACGGTAACGCTCGTGAAATGTAGCTTAAGTGTGGTAAGAAAGCAACAAGAGAGTCATTGGGAGTGCTAAGGTAGATTCCGTAAAAAGATTTTAAATTAATACTTAAAAGAATTAATCACCGAAAACATCGCAAATGGTTCCATGACGTTTAAAAATTATCTTTATAAGAACGTAAGTGACATTGATGCACTCTCTTTCATTAGCTAAGATTAATAGAAATTCGCCAATGTTCATAAGGTATTGAATCATCAGGAGTTGTTCAGAAAGTGAAGAATTCGGTGAGATAGCAACTCGAGGATTTTTTTCAAGAAACACTAACATAAAATTCCGAGACCAAATATTCCTCGAAAAAATTTAAAAGAAAATTTCGAGGAAACAACAAATAAAACATTTCTAATGACTTGCAAATAATTACTCATAACTAATTTTGTATTATTTAGAGAAAAATTGTGTTAAATACAACGAGCATTCAAATTATTAATATGCTCTATTTTATAAACGCATTATTGAACTTATTTTTTTCAGATTAATTTCTTAGATTATTAGGACATGTGCATAATGTGCTCTTAGTGATTGCCAATACTCGATAAGTCTTCATTATAGCTCTCTCTGTCACATACGGACTGTGTCTCTATACTCTGTTGAAAACCCGTTATTATCCACTACTATTCATGCTTTGATCACGTTAAATAAATTATATATTTATTTAATTTTCATTATTAATAAGTAGTGAACAATCAATATAGTTTTTATTAAATTAGGAGTTAATAATTAAGTTCCTATTCTAGCTGACACAGAATTGTTTCACAATTTTTGTTTCAGCTTCGAGCTAGACTATTGAAAAAATAGTGGGAGTTAAGTTTTTTTATCTCTATTATTGTTTAAAAAGTTGTGCATAGGTTTGTTGTTATTATTATTGTTGTTATTGTTAGTATTATTGTTGTATTTTTAAGATAAATAATTGTTTTAAAAGTGATTGTTATTGTATTAGTTAAAGAGTTTAAAAACTGATGTTTAATTTTCATATTTTTGGTAAAAACGTAAGCCATTTTTGGAATGTAATAATCAATTTCTAATTAAAATTAATATTCAAATCTAACATTGAAATAATAATTAAGTTCAAAACCATATTAGGAGCACTTAATTTTAAAGTAATAAATTACTTTTTCTCCTAATAAAGTTGAAATTTAGTTTGAATGGTCTCATAAAATAACAAAACTATATAGGTAGTATTTAAATTATGAAAGTAAGCAACTTTATATAAAATTTTGGGGGGGGGGGAAGTTTCCTGACAAGAGGGAAGTTTCCTGTCAAGTAATTTTTTTTTATATAAAATTTTTATAAGTTAAACATAAAATATTTTAATCAATAATTTTTAACTCATTAAATGACTTAAGGATAATTTAAACATTTGTAAAGAGTTAATTAGATAAATTGCAAATATTTTCTATTATCATAACTAGAGATATAGAACCATATTTTTATTATAATTCTTGCTAAAAATTTTGAAAAACTTATGTAAAATAAATTGATATATTTATGAAAATATTGTTCAATATAAAGAAGAGTGTATAATACTTCATGATTGATAAGTCATATTGTTGAATTACAAATATGTTAATATCAAGGAAGGTGTTTATAATTGTCAAAAATAAAAAATCAATAAAGAAAAATTAAATTAAAAAAAATAATAATTTTTTTGACAGGAAACTTCCCTAAAATTTTTTTTTTATCATAAACCTTGACAGGAAACTTCCCCCCCAAAATTTTAATTTTTTAATAAATAGCACTATTTTCATAAAACTAAACAAAATAAATTGAGAAATAAAGATTTCATAGAAACATCATAAATAATAATTGACAATATCAATTTTTATGTCCATAGTTGTACAAAATTGAATCACATTGAATTACTAACACAAAAATAAAAATACAATTAAATTAAGAAACAAAATTACAATCAACACCAAAAAAACTCTATTCCCTAAAATTACCCATATTAGTCTAGACAAATAAAAAAATAAATAAGAGATTTTGGTATTTTTGGGGTTTTTATTCTTCGTCTGAATAATATTATTTCATATACTCCTCTACGTACTTAACGTATTCTAATTAGCTTTCTTCTAATAAATAGGAGAAAAATGTGAGAATAATTACTGTGAATTTATAAAAATTGAATATTATGAATGGCATGAAGTAATAGTAGTAACACTCATAGAAACATCTTAAGATGCCATGAATCCAAGTAATAGGGTTTAATCTGCTAGCATAGAAAGCATGTACTGGTTTGTGATCTTTGATTAGTAAAGAAATTTCCCCAGCCTCAAGTTTGTTCTTGATTTCATTTGTTGTAATAATTTGCAAAATTAAATCCCCAAAAGTAATTTTTTAGAGAATCGTGAAAGAAATGATTATGTAAGCACTAGGCATTAGTAGTTATATTGCAAAAAAGTGAAACTCATTTAGAGGGATTGGAAAAAACCAGTGGAAAGTGAATTAAAAAAGTGAATAATAAAACCCTTGATTTAAACTATTAAACGATTAAAAATTTAAAATTACAAAACAGTACAAACTTTTCCGCACTCGATATTTCGACCAAAGCCGGTCTTAGATGGGTGAGACTAGGTCCACTAGATATCCCTTTCAATATAAGGAGGTATCTAAATCATAGAAGCTCAGAACCCACGCCATGGCGAAGTTGCGCTTAATGTACTTTTGTCAGTCTCCCAGTCTTCAAAGAAATCACAACTCTCACTCTTGGCAGCTGCATCAGGGAATGCCCAGTCTCTCGCGAGAAGAAAGACCAGTCTGAAGATTTCATCGCATGGGAGGAAGCTCTCCTCTTGAGCAATGGCCTTAAGGAATCTCGATACCTGGGCGCGGGGATCGAGGACTGGGTATTAAGTGGCATCTGGCGCCTAACGATAAGCAAGCAGGAAGGCATTCAGCTGCACCACGAATTGGGAAGAGGAGTACTTGGACATCAGGACATCGTCATGAGTCGACAATGGCTGATCGACAAGAAGGCTGCGCATGACCAATACATCCTATGATGGTTTGGCACCAAGAGGAGCGCCAGTCGTTGCGATGCCAGTAGATAAGTTCTCAGTTTACTAATCAGAGCAGTTGGGACCATATTTTTGCCAGGGTTGCTTCTAACAACCTTCTTCTGTAGTGCCTTAGTATTTCAATACAAAGCTTGTGTGGAAAAGTTTCGCAGCCTTCTCTTCGATCAGCCATTGTCGACTCATGACGAGGTCCTGATGTCCAAGTACTCCTCTTCCCAATTCGTGGAGCAGCTGAATGCCTTCCTGCTTGCTTATCGTTAGGCGCCAGATGCCAATTAATACCCAGTCCTCGATCCCCGCGCCCAGGTATCGAGATTCCTTAAGGCCATTGCTCAAGAGGAGAGCTTCCTCCCATGCGATGAAATCTTCAGACTGGTCTTTCTTCTCGCGAGAGACTGGGCATTCCCTGATGCAGCTGCCAAGAGTGAGAGTTGTGATTTCTTTGAAGACTGGGAGACTGACAAAAGTACATTAAGCGCAACTTCGCCATGGCGTGGGTTCTGAGCTTCTATGATTTAGATACCTCCTTATATTGAAAGGGATATCTAGTGGACCTAGTCTCACCCATCTAAGACCGGCTTTGGTCGAAATATCGAGTGCGGAAAAGTTTGTACTGTTTTGTAATTTTAAATTTTTAATCGTTTTAATAGTTTAAATCAAGGGTTTTATTATTCACTTTTTTAATTCACTTTCCACTGGTTTTTTCCAATCCCTCTAAATGGGTTTCACTTTTTTGCAATATAACTATTAATCAGTAAAAATTGTATTATTTACCAAAAATTAAAGAATAATTAAGTTTTTCTTTATAAGTATTGATTAATATATTACTATTTAAATAATTACTCAAACGATCATAAATTTGAGTTAGAGTGCGGAATTAATTAGAAAATAAATTTAAATTTATAATCACTTTTAAAAAAATGACATTTCGTTTATTAAAAACGACATTAGGTTTTAATTAATATATCTTAAATGTTAAAAATACAATTTATTTAATTTTTCAATTGATCAGTTTTGAAAATTAACTTTAAATTATAATATATTCATTAAAAATCCCAAAACCCTTTTAGTAGTTTGATTGATAAAATTATACTTTTAGTGCATCCTTTATTAGGGTTTTAACAGGGTTTATGTAAGGATTAAGGTTTAAATGTAATGTAAATTCTTGAATATTTTAGGTGTTGAATTTTAAATATTCACTCAAACAGTACCTTGGAATAAAGAGACAACTTTCTAAACTTAATTTCTCCTAACCAACTAATTATCTACTCGATTGTATGTTCTGCTCTGCTGTTAGGCTTCAGGATAATTTGCTCAGCCATATCTTTCATTTTACCTTTTATCTTATTTTGCTCTAGATACTGCTGCATTCTTTGCTTTGAATCTTTTTCTCTTCTACAACTGTAGTAGTCATTTCTTTGCATATCGCATTATATTATTATTGCTGCTAGTCCCACCTAATATATATATATCCCTCCAGTCTTTTCTCTCTGGAAAATATCCAGGAGTGCCACGAACGTTTCCCAGTCCTGAAGCCTCAATTCTCTACGATCTATTGAAGTCTGCTTTTACCACTCTGAGTGGGAAAAAGTTAAGCATAATGTTTTCAGGCTTTTAATCTCTGTGCATGTATCCTAAAGTATGCAGCTCCTCAATACCTTTGCAGACATTTGTTAGAATAAGAAGTAGTTACTTTGTTGGGAACCTTAAGTCTTGAATATAGTCTCTTAATGCCATTTAATATAAAGGTAGGCGAAAAGCTACATGATTTTAAGCAAGGAGATATGCTTCAAGTTTAATTATAAATCTGCTCTGTCTATCCCTTGCTTTATTAAGAGCTTGATACTCATTGACAAACTCCATTTGATATTTGTCTTAACATTTAAAGTAATTGAATGGATAAATCTTTTAAGCAAAACTGCTTATCAGTTATGACTTTCTTCTCAAATATATCCTCAAGAATAAGATAACTTTCTTTACACTCAGTCAGTCCAATAATGTTCAATATTGGAAGCTTGACTGTATGCAACTTGACAGAAATTTTTTCTATCTCAGAGGCAGGGAGGTTTCTCACTGCTTTAATGAGTTTATTCTATTTCTCAACTCATTGCTCCAGAGATTCTAAAGGGTCTATTGGCTTTCTTTTCTGAAGAAATACTTCACCAGTCTCAGGATCTATGACCTAAAACTTCTTACCATGATGTTTTTCGAAGTGAACTTTTAGATCCCTTGAATGATTGTATTACTTATTACAGTAAGGGCAGAAATATTTTCCATCAATCTTGTCATTCTTAAGATAGAGCTTAGGTTTGTTCGAATACTGCTCTTCAATATGACGTTTTGAGAGCAGATTTATAAGTAAAGCTCTTGTAACACTCTTCACAAAAATGATCTATCTTTTTTTCTTTTTTCTCTCCCTCCTCTTCAACCATTTTTATTGGTACCTCACATTATATTTCTTAGCTCTGCATTACTATTTAACAATTGAATTTCTATTCAAAGTCTGATAAATAAGGTGAGAAAATTACAGGTTGATATTAGGTAGAGGCATCACAAGTCTCAATTTTCTTTTGATTGATTCATGAAAAATGTTTTTGGTGCTAATTCCAAGTAATGCCACTTTTCTAAGTAAGTTACCGCTCATTTTTATATTTATAAATAATTATATAAGCTATATAAATTCTACCTTTATACTGGAGTAAAAGCATATCCTAAAAGATTTAGTGAGGTTTGATAAGAACAGAGTTTGTGACATTAGTTTCAATTATCTTAAATTTTGAGATAATTTATATATTATTTCATCCATTTTATACATTAAATTGCACCTAATGTGTTTTGTTGAGTTTGGTAGTGCTCCTAAATATGTTCTCGTAAATTTAGGAGGGGAAGTTTTAAAATTTAATTTTTTTAATGCACCACCTAATACGGTTTTGAACTTTAATTTAACCTTCTAATTAAGTTTTAAATAAATTAGAAGCACCACCTAATTAAATTAATTATTATTAGGAGCAATTAATGGAAAAAGTTTGATAAAAATGGAAGTCAAACTCTGAAACTTGGAGAAAGTTCCTCCATCTTTATCTATTTATCTGATTCAGGTTGATCTCCAAGTGGATCTCCCTATTTAGTAGTAAAATTTTAGTAAGTTTAGAATGGATATCTATAATTTAAATTTCATAAACATTTATATAAACTGAATGTAAGATGGAATCCATGAATGATGCAATGAAGAGGATTTTCAAGATTTAATAGGTGAATTCAGAAATAAAGAGGACCTCTACAGATACTTGGTATAACAAGGTAAGCTTTCATGTATAATCAATACGATTGTTATAGTTGGACTCTTCTTGCCAACATAGGAGTAGTCTAAAATCTCATTCTTAAAAGCCTTGCTAAGTGAAGAGAAAAAAGATTTTAGGTCTAATGAAATAAGGATGATAGAGATACCTAACTACTCAGAAATATCTGAAACAAATATCTATGATAATGCTATGAGTGATCCAGATATAGCTCTTTCCCTTCCATCAAGGCTACAGCTCTCGAATAAGTTGCCAGAAAGAAACTTCTTCTTTGGTGTTCTTGCAACTCTGAAACCTGAGTACTTAAATGAAGTTATTTAAGAAGCTCAAAAGAAACGATACAGCATCTCTCTTCTGAAGAAAAAGAGAAGCAAGGAATTAAAATAAGAGACACCTGGCTGTAGGAATTTCAAAAGCATCCTTTCATCTCTAGTAAGCTTTGACTTCTAACTTTATAGAAAAACCTGGTACTGCTATATACTTGACGAAAGAGCGCAACAAATTAAACAGAGAGAGAAAGCCTCAAGTAAAACATGAGTTGAGTAAGAGACTCTTCAAAGATTTATAAAAACCAGATGAGATGAACATAGATGCAGGAACTGGCAATAAGAGAAGAAACATAGCCCCAAGCAAGCATTAAGTGGAAGAAAAGAAAGAAAAGCCAAATCCCTTTATGGGTTTATTTAATATGTGAACTTATTCATTCGCTTAAATCTAAATCTAATTTATAAACAAAAAATCTCCCTTCTCTTGCGCATAATTTTGCTTTATCATCGCTGACTCTTTTAGCAGCACTCTTAATAAAATCTACTGTGTCTATCTTCAAGTCGTGCATCAAGTGATAGAGTAGGAGTTTCTTGTAGTGTCCTTTCAATAAATTCAATTTCATTGAACTATGGGCTGTAAGGAACATTAAATACAGGTGTTATGTCTCATCTTTCATATTCTTTCTTGAGTCTTTAGTTTTATGAACTGACAAGTTATCAACGAATAGAATAATTTCTTAGTCAGCGTACTTATCTCTGAGTTATTTCAAGAATTTAATATATTATTCAGCCTTTATAGAAAGAGGGTGAATAACATAAGTCTCGATGCCACTATCTTCACTTATTTCACCAAGTGTTGCATGACTTTAAGCCTTAACCTTTTAATCATATACTTCAATGTTGCTGTACCTCTTATACCAAGAGCTTGATATGAAGGTATTAAAAGTGAACACTGCTTCATCAGCGTGTATGAACTTTATATTATGCTCTTAAGACCTCTGCATTTAATCTAATATATATTTTAAATTAGTCTTATAAAATGGAACATTAAAGTCAATCATTCTATTTATGCTATTGACTTTCTTGTAAGATATTCCATTCTTTTTAAATAGGTTAGCTATCGATTAACCAGATATGTGAAACTTAGGAAATTGGCGATGAAACATCACTGCTCTTTAGGCCAGAGGGAAATGAGCCCAGTATTAAAGCGTCTTATCATTAATAAGATAATCAATATGATGTTGCTAAAATTTTAAGGGTCTCTTAGGCTTAGAATTAAGATGATATTTCTTTAAATTCAATGTTAATAAACACTGAGACCTAACAGTAGCAGGAGATTTATGGAGCAGCCTTGCTATAGACTTATAATTCAGAACAGACTTGAGTTATTCACTATATTAATCACATCCATAACGCAACTTAAACAATAAATCTATATACTCACTGTCATAAACTGACCCCAAACCTCGCATATACTCACTTAAAATACTAATATTTAAACATTAAACCCCTACATAAACCCTATTAAAACCCTAATAAAGTATGCATTAATAGTCTACTTTTATCAATCAAAAACTCAATCAAACTACTGAAAGGGTTTTGGGGTTTTGATTGTAGTATGTAATATATTCATTTATTAATTAAAACCTCATGTCGTTTTTAATAAACGAAATGTCATTTTTAAAAGTGATCATAAATTTAAATTTATTTTCTAATATATTACGCACTCTAGCTCAAATTTATGATCGTTTGGGCTGGAGTGTGATTTTAATTATTTAATTAGTAATATATTAATAAATACTTATAGAGAAAAACTTGATTAATCTTTAATTTTGGTAAATAATACAATTTTACTGAATGCCTAATACTTACTTAATCATTTCTTTCACGATTCTCTAAAAAATGTAATTTTAGGGTTTAATATAGAATGTTATAGAAAATATAGAACCTATAATTTTTTTCTCACAATCATTTTATAAATAAATTATTGTTAAAATTTATCAATTTTAGCTTTGTAGTGTAACAAAAATTTATACTAAAAAATATATTTAAAATTAAATCTATAAATTCAAGTGAAATAGTAAGTAAGATTGTAAAATATAATCATTATTATTTTTTTAATAACACTTAAAATATTATTATTAAAGTCCAATATAATAGAAATAAAAAATTAATCTTTATGAGCTCTAAATTAAGTATATCATGAAAAATGAGTTAATTGCAATTATTAGACTATAATAAACTAACTAACAGTCTTGATTTCATTGTTATAAAGAGTATTAGCATTTATTTTTAATGAATTCATATTTAATTTCAATATTAAGCGAGCATAATAAAAATGGGGAGATCGTTATAAAATAATTAAAAATGATAAGAATTAAGATTATGTTCATCTCAAAGTATACTAATGTGTTTCATACTGTGGAGATTATGAATTAAGATAAAGTACTTGCTTAATTAACTTTAATTAACTGATTTGACATTGATATATTTAATTTTTAGTATAATCAACTTTTCCATTTCATTTCTATTTTAGGGCAGTCATTGATACTCTCTTCTAATCACTTTCATTGCAAACTTTTCTTGTGTGTTTTTTGTCAAAAAATTTAGATATCTTCAGGATGTCTTCCTTGAGCTATTTTCAGGTTATCTTCTTTTTTAAAAAAATGAGAAGATTGAGAAAATTAAGCAAAAATTACAACAGTAATAACAGAAATAGTAGAATCAAAAATAATAACAACAAAATAAACAATAATTACTGTTCAGGGATTTTTCTTTAAAAAATCCGATATTTTTAAACATGTTTAAAAACTACTGATAGTAAAGACGATGGTGAAGATGAAAATAAAAATGAAAATGATAACTTAATCACAAAATTTTATTTTTTTGAAATTCTCTAGAATTTCAACTGAACAGTAATTATTGTTTATTTTGTTGTTATTATTTTTGATTCTACTATTTCTGTTATTACTGTTGTAATTTTTGCTTAATTTTCTCAATCTTCTCATTTTTTTAAAAAAGAAGATAACCTGAAAATAGCTCAAGGAAGACATCCTGAAGATATCTAAATTTTTTGACAAAAAACACACAAGAAAAGTTTGCAATGAAAGTGATTAGAAGAGAGTATCAATGACTGCCCTAAAATAGAAATGAAATGGAAAAGTTGATTATACTAAAAATTAAATATATCAATGTCAAATCAGTTAATTAAAGTTAATTAAGCAAGTACTTTATCTTAATTCATAATCTCCACAGTATGAAACACATTAGTATACTTTGAGATGAACATAATCTTAATTCTTATCATTTTTAATTATTTTATAACGATCTCCCCATTTTTATTATGCTCGCTTAATAATATATTTTTATTAATTTACGGTTGGAATTATTTATATTAAAAAAATTACCCCCATTTAATAAATAAAGAAATACTAATTGTTTATTAATTTAATTATTATTAATAAATAAAGAAAAAATATAATATAATAAATCAATACAATTTTATATTTTTAAGCAAAAGTAATAAATAAAATAATTCTATTCAAATAAGTAATGATTTAATACTTCATTGCATTAATATTATTAATAAAATACATTAAAATAGGTAAAAAGAACAATTCTAATTACAGATTGAAAATATATTTATTTGAAACTGCTTATAATTTGATACTTTGAAATTATTATGATCTTGATTATTTATAAATTAATTAATTTATAAAATAAATATGTCATCGAAAGCATTCTAGTGAACAAAATAGGCACTTACTGAGAACTATCAATCTCAGTTCTTAGACTTCACCTAGAGAGCTCTAAATGCAAATACAACAAGCCTCAAGTTATTATCAATATCCAAATGAAGGTTATCTGCTATGTTGTGATTTGTATTATGGTATTTTCCACATTCAATAAGCACTCGCCTAAGGAACCAACATGGTAGATGGTGTGAATAGCAAAGAGCTAGCTCTCAGCACTTGGGTCTTCAAGTTCAAGGTAGTGTGGCTAAGGATGAGAAATTAACTGACTGTGAAACTTCAGTTATTAATGTGTCAACTACTTATTCAGTATACTTTATTCTTGTTGTAAAAAAGATAAAATCAACTTAGTTGTTGTCATTACTGAGAATATTCCTGCACTTGATTTATAAAAAGTAAAGTCCATCATTAAGTCATAGAACAAGACAAGACTTATTGGATTAAACTAATCAGGAATCTGGATATATTTACACTCCAGGATGCATTAGTAAAGCACTCGATCTGGCACTCTCATCTATGAATCAGTTGATCAGAATACAATTACCTAGCTTCTTCAATTCATAAGTCGTAGTTATTTTTGTAAATTAATCAAACTGAACCAAAAATTTATTGATTTCCTAGCGTAATTCTTGGTTTATCCAGAGACCTAAGTAATTATTATTATTGGTGAAATTAGTGGAGAAGCTGCAGATGAAGCTGTTGAATGGTTATAATTAGAAAAATCAGAGAATTCTTCCAAATCTGATTTAGGGAGCATTTTATATTACAAGCAGAGAATATACATGCATAAATATATGACAAGTGTGATTAATAAAATAATATAATGAACGTATTTTATTTTGTTTTAAGTAATCAAAATTAAACTTAAATTAAAAATTATTAAATTAGTGACAGTTACAAATGAATAAATTTTTAAACTATGTTAAACATTCTTATTTTTACCTATTTTAATGTATTTTATTAATAATATAAACTAAGCATAGATACATTAGAAGATTAATTAAATAATTAAATAAATGCTATATAATAACTATGAGTCCGTGGGGGGTTAGGTAGTAGGATGATGATATTTTCAAAATCCTAAGAAAAATCTGCAAGTATGATCAAATTCATTCAAATCTCTTGAGCAGTGAAAAATTGGATTCTCTTCGTTAAATGTTTAGCTTGAATAGAGTTTGTCTTTTTTTATAAGGAGTATAAAGGAAAAGAGAGTCGATGGGATGTAATAATAAAAATTTTCACAAGAATTACCTAAATTATAATTAATAATAGGATTCACATTTTATATATTAGAGAAGACGTACCTAAGATTATGTAGCCTACTTGTTTGGCCATAATAAGTTCAATAAGAGACACGTTTGTGAATGAGGAAAAAGATTATAAAATTTTTTTATTTTGTAGTGTTAACGTATTCTTTAATATTTCACAGCTAAGTTCACAGTTTAATCCATTATAAAGAAATATTAATTTATAATTACTTTTGAATAAAAGTTAGCTAACTATAGATATCATCAATCTCTGCAATCACACCAAGGGCAATGAAATTCATAATAACATCTTGAACAGTGTTTTACTGGCAAATTAAGAATATGTTGACAACTTCAGTCCCGAAAGCCCCCAAGAATTGCATTAGACTTATAATCATCATTGGGTATCTATACTTTGTATTGTAGACCATAAAAATTATAATATAAAACAGTATTGAAATTAATACAGGGGCCTAAGCCACACAGATAATATTTAGCAATTTAAGATCAAAACTTTGTAAATTATGAACCATAAGTCTGGAATAGTTAAGCATTTGAAGTGACTATCTTATTTCTCCTTCTAACTGCATGTGTAACAACGCTGCGCACAATATTCTTGCCAAGAGAATCTTAATAATTACAATATTTATAGTTAGAAAAAAAAGTGTAAATATTCAATTAGGAGGTATGTGCAACTTTAGTAATATATAATTTATAATACAAATTCAAATTGGTAGAAAAGAATTATAAAATTAAATCAAATATAATTTATATCTAAAATTATTAATCGTAAATATCTTATTATTAATGATTCTTAATAATCTTATAAATTGAGAGTATCGAGATATTTCGGTATTGTTTCAGCATATAATATTTTATATATGATAAATCTCAAAGGTAGCATCGTCTGATTCTTCATTTTTCTTAAACTAATCAAGAACTAAAGCCACAAGCATGCATTAAAACCGAATTTTTATTGAATAAAATCTAAATTTTTCAAATAATAAATATAAAAATATATTTTCAATATTTTATAATTAAAAATGAAATTAATCTAAAGAAAGAAATAAGCCAAATGAAAATTTTATATCAAATTTCATGAGCATATTTAATAGATTTATTTGTTTTAAATTCTACCTTTAAATTACAATTAAATTTTAAAGAATCATAGTTAGTAAATAAGTTGTCACGTTTGAAATATAAAATACTGGCATGTTTAGTTTAAAATAATAGATAATTAAATTATATATTATTAATACAATATGAAATTTAGCTTCATTAAAAGTTTTAGTTATCCATTATTAAAAAATTATTTATTTTGATATCTCAAAGCTATTATAATTCATCTCTTTATCCTAGTTCTTTTAAATTCTAATTTCTAAATTATATTATTAAAATAGATTTGATATTTATTGCAAGCGGGTATTAATATATAAAATATATCATATTAACATATTTATCCCATTAAATTTATAAATATTGAATAATTTATAGCATTGTAGTAATTATCAAAAGTAATCTCACCATTTTAATATAATTACCTTGAATTTTTTACATTATAAATTAAATCAATTTATTAAATTATTTAAAAATATTGGATTTTTATTGTACAATAAAAATGAAAACACTATTGCTAAAGTTTTTGCCAGCTTCTCTATCAGAGTTTGGAATCGCTTGATCCTCCTTCATATCACTAAAAACCCCAAAAGCCTTTTTGTAGTTTGATTAAATTTTTGATTGATAAAAGTTGACTATTAACGCATACTTTATTAGGGGTTTTAAAAGGGTTTATAAAGGGGTTTAATGTTTAAATATTAGTATTTTAAGTGAGTGTATGCGAGGTTTGGGGTCAGTTTATTACAGTGAGTATATAGATTTATTGTTTAAGGTGCGATATGGATTTGATGAATATAGTGAATAACTCAAGCCTGCTCTAAATTATACGTCTATAGCAAGGCTACTCCATAAATTTCTAGCAACTGTGAGGTCTCACTGTCTATTAGCATTGGATTTAAAGAGATAACATCTTAATTCTAAGCCTAAGAGACCTTTATAATTTGCAACATCATATTGATTATCTTATTAATGATAAGACTCTTATTTACTGGGCTCATTTACTCTCTAGTAGTCTAGAGGGCAGTGATGATTTACAATTTATAATAGAAAATCGATAAATTAAAATGAAATTAATTAAGAAAATATGAAAACCTAAAGATGGTGTTCCTGGAGCAGCTGGTTATTCACTAAAATTTTTAAGTTACAAAAAACATATCTAAATTTTTTTTATTTCAGCAATACTTACCAGCAGGAGTGGCGACGTGAGAAGACTGAGAGCTCGTAAGACACTGAAAAAAGATGGCAACTGAAAAGTGGGTATGGCCAGATGGAGCAAAATACAAAGGAGAATGGTGAGATGACAAAGCTGTTTCTGGATTCCATTTCTGCTACTCTCTTTACGAATAATTATTATTTAAATTCATATCAAAATATATTTACCGATTCTCGATTATTTTTCATAATTCATCGCCAATTTCCTGAGCTTCACATCTCTGCTAATCGATAGCTTACATATATAAAAATGGAATATCTTACAAGAAAGTCAATCGCATAAATAGAGTGATTGACTTTAATGTTCCATTTTATAAGATTAACTTTAAATTATATATCTTATCAAATGCAGAGGGCTTAAGAGCTTAATATAAAGTTCATACACGCTGATGATGCAGTATTTACCTTTAATACCTTCATATCAAGGTCTTGGTATAAAAGATATAGCAACATAGAAGTATATGATTAAAAGGTTAAGGTGTAAACTCATGCGATTCTTGGTGGAATAAGCGAAGATTTTGGCTTCGAGACTTATGTTATTCATCCTCTTTCTATAAATACTGAATAATATTTAAAATTCTTGAAATAACTCAGAGAAGTACGCTGACTAAGAGATCATTCTATTCGTTGATAACTTGTCAGTTCATAAAACTAAAGACTCAAGAAAGGAATATGAAAGGCTAAACATAAGACCTGTATTTAATGTTCCTTACAGCCCTTAGTTCAATGGAATTGAATTATATTGGGGGTTATTGAAAGGTCATTATAAGAAATTGCTGCTCTACCATCTGATGCATGATTTGAAGATAGATACAGTAGATCTTATTAAGAGTGCTGCTAAGAGAGTCAGCGATGATAAAGCTAAAGTATGCGCTAGAGAAGGGATATTTTGTTTTTATAAATTAGATTGAGATTTAAGCGAATGAATAAGTTCACACATTAAATAAACCCATAAAGGGATTTGGCTTCTCTTTCATTTCTTCCTCTTAAGGGCCCATGTTTCTTCTCTTAGTGCCAGCTTCTGCATCTATGTTCATCTCGTCTGGTTTTTATAAATCTTAGAATAGTCTCTTGCTCAACTCGTGTTTTAATTAAGACTTTCTCTCTCTGTTTGATTTGCTACGCTCTTTCATCAAGTAAATAGCAGTACCAGGTTTTTCTATGAAGTTAGGAGAGTAAACTTACTAGAGATGAATGGATGCTTTTGCAGTTCTTAGAGCCAGGTGTCGCTGATTTTAATTCCCTGCTTCTCTTTTTCTTCAGGAGAGATGCTAAAGCGTTTCTTGTGAGCTTCATAAATAACTTCATTTAAGTACTCAGGTTTCAGAGTTGCAAGGACGCCAAAGAAGAAGTTTCACTCTGGTAACTTAATAGAGAGTTGTAGCTTTGATGGAAGTTAGAGAACTACATCTGGATCACACATAGCATCATTATTGAGATTTGTTACTGATATTTTTCAGGTTAGTTAGGTATTTTGATCATCCTAGTTTCATTAGACTAAAAAGCTTTTTTCTCTTCACTTAGCAATGCCTTTAAAAATGATTTTTTTGTTCCTTCCTGGGTTGGGAAGAACAATCCAACTGTTGTTAATATATAAATATTAGCTAAGAACTTACATTGCTCAACCAAGTATCTGTAAAGGTCCTCTATACTTCGAAATTTTCCTATTAAATCTTGAGATTAAATTCTCTTCATTGCATCATCCATAGACTCCATCTAGCTTATTCTTTCTAGAAATTTTAATGAAATTTAAAATTATGGATATCCATTCTAAACTTACTAAAATTTTACTTCTAAATAGGGAGGATCTACTGGAGGTCAATCTTAAAAAGATATACGGAGAGGCATTGAAAAACTTGCTCCAAGTTTCACAGATTGATTTCCATTTATATCAAACTTTCTCCATTAAATAGCTCCCCCTAATTTTGCGAGAACAAATTTAGGAGGGTCACCTAACTCCCCAAATCACATTAAGGTGCATTTTAATTCATAAAATGGATGAATTAGTATATAAATTATCTTAAAATTTAAGAAAATTGAAACTAATGTCACTCACTCTGTTCTTATCAGACCTCTCTAACTCTTTGAGGATATGCTTTTACTCCAGTATAAAGGTAGAATTTATACTTCTTATATAATTAATTATAGTATATAAAAATGAGCGGTAACTTACTTAGAAAAGCGGCATTACTTGGAATTAGCACCAAAAATCTTTATCATGAATCAATCAAAAGAAAATTGAGACTTGTGATGCCTCTACCTAATATGAACCTGTAATTTTCTTACCTTATTTATCAGACTTTGAATAGAAATTCAATTGTTAAATAGTAATGCAGAGCTAAGAAATATAATGTGAGGTACCAATAAAAATGGTTGAAGAGGAGGGAGAGAAAAAAGAAAAAAAGATAGATCATTTTTGTGAAGAGTGTTACAAGAGCTTTACTTATAAATCTGCTCTCAAAACGTCATATTGAAGAGCAGTATTCGAACAAACCTAAGCTCTATCTTAAGAATGACAAGATTGATGGAAAATATTTCTGCCCTTACTGTAATAAGGAATACAATCATTCAAGGAATTTTAAAGTTCACCTCGAAAAACATCATGGTAAGAAGTTTTAGGTCGAAGATCCTGAGACTGGTGAAGTATTTCTTCAGAAAAGAAAGCCAATAGACCCTTTAGAATCTCTGGAGCAATGAGTTGAGAAATAGAATAAACTCATTAAAGCAGTGAGAAACCTCCCTGCCTCTGAGATAGAAAAAATTACTGTCAAGATGCATACAGTCAAGCTTCCAATATTGAATATTATTGGACTGACTGAGTGTAAAGAAAGTTATCTTATTCTTGAGGATATATTTGAGAAAAAAGTAATAACTGATAAGCAGTTTGCTTACAAGATTTATATATTCAATTACTTTAAATGTTATGACAAGTATCAAATGGAGTTTGTCAATGAGTATCAAGCTCTTAATAAAGCAAGGGGTAGACAGAGCAGATTTATAATTAAACTTGAAGCATATCTCCTTGCTTAAAATTGTGTAGCTTTTCGCCTACCTTTATATTAAATGGCATTAAGAGACTATATTCAAGACTAAAGGTGCCCAACAAAGTAACTACCTCTTATTCTAACAAATGTCTGCAAAGGTATTGAGGAGCTGCGTACTTTAGGATACGTGCACAGAGATTTAAAGCCTGAAAACATTATGCTTGACTATTCATCACTCAGAGTGGTTATAATAGACTTCAATAGATCTTAGAGAAGAGGCTTCAGGACTGGCAATTGTTCGTGGCACTCCTGGATATTTTCCATTGAGAGAAGACTGGAGGGATGGAGATATTAGGTGGGACTAGCAGCAATAAAAATAGAGTGCGATATGCAAATAAATGGCTACTACAGTTGTAGAAGAGAAAAAGATTCAAAGCAAAGAATCCAGGAGTATCTAGCGCAAAATAAGATAAAAGGTAAAATGAGAGATATGGCTGAGAAAATTATCCTGAAGCCAAAAAACAGAGCAGAACATACAATCGACTAGATAATTAGTTGGTTAGGAGAATTTAAGTTTCGAAAGTTGTCTCTTGATGCCAAGGTACTGTTTGAGTGAATATTTAAAATTTAACACCTAAAATATACAAGAAATTAACATTACATTTAAGCCCTAATCCCTACATAAATCCTATTAAAACCCTAATAAAGCATGCACTAATAGTATACTTTTATCATTAAAAATTTAATCAAAATACTGAAAGGGTTTTGGGGTTTTGAATAATGATGTTCTTTCACCTAAGAAATATATTCGTTTTCTGAATAGAGCTTAAAATAAAAATAAAACTTAAATTATTTCAATATCTAATTCATTTTCCTAAGTCTAATTTATTTCTATAATATTTATCTATGTTATAAATTACATTTATTATTTCTTGATCATTAATTTTTATTTCATTATAATTAATTCGTTAATTTTTATATTTTTTGTATTTTTATTTTTTAATTTAAGTCAGAAGTGAAGGTGTGAAAATTTAAAAGAAGACACTCGTATCTCATTTCATGAACTCAGTCAACTTAAACGTGGATATCTACAGCATCACTTTTGCAAGCTTTTAGGAGCTAGACAAGGAAAAATAAGCAGTAAATTCAAACCAGCATCCCTTAATTGACTAGAAACCTGAAAATGACGAGGAAAATTAAGATAAAAAGTCTGAATCTTCTCAAAATCAGAGCTTCTCTAGTCAAAACCCCAAAATCCTTTCAATAGTTGATTCAGTTTTTTATTGATAAAAGTAGACTATTAACGCATACTTTATTAGGGTTTTAATAGGGTTTATAAAGGGGTTTTATGTTTAAATATTAGTAATTTAAGTGAGTATAACAAGCCAGTTTTTAAAATATTCCCACAAACATAAGCTTAGAGTCATGCGGCAGTTCTCTGAATTTTATCTTTCTAAGTTGTTGTTTGATTGTATCTAGCGTTAATTCATTTTCATTGCTTGGCTTGATTATTGTAAAGTATGAAAGCTCTCTGAGGCCTCCATTGATTTTATTTTTATCGAGATATTGCTTGATTTTTTACTTAGAATAGAATCTCTCTCATTCTTCCAGCTAAAGTAATCGTTCCTTGGCATATCACTTTCTATTATTATTTCTGTTAATACCCATATAACCCATGCTCTATCCCCATCTCTAAAATCTTCTCTCTAGGTGAAATATCCAGGAGTGCCTCGTAGATTTCCTAGAGTAGATGCTTCCACTATTTGAGCCCTGTTGAAATCAATAATATAGACTCTTAGCGGTTGAAAGTCCATCATTATATTTTCTGGCTTTAATTCTCTATGAGCGTGACCGAGCTTGTGAAACTCTTCTATTACCTCAACTATCTGTTTTACTATCTAACTAATTTACCATTGGCATCGGTTGTCAGATAAAAATTCTTTGTAAGTCATTTCAAGGAGGGGAAGCCTAAAATGCTACATGATTTCTACCAAGAAAAAATGGCATCAAGCTAAATTATATACCTGCAATCTTTATATTTTGCTTATTAAAGAGCATAATACTCATTAGTTAATTCCATTTAGAATTTGTCATCAGCAAAAAAGTAATTGAAAAGATATATTTTGTAAGCGTATTAGTCATCTTTAATAATTCTCTTCTCTATTTATCCTCTAGAGTGAGGAAGCTTTTTAGACAAGAATCAAAACCCCAAAAACCCTTAGTGAGGTTTATAAGTGCTTTGATTAGTAGGGTAAAGTTGGGGTTTTATTAGGGTTAGTAGAGAAATTAGGCCAGTTTGCAAAATGAGAAATAGAAATTAGCGATTTTTGGGGTCTATTTATGATGAGAAATATTTAGATTTACTGCTTAAGCTTAGGTAT
Organism: Oxytricha trifallax; assembly: GCA_000711775.1. Lineage (NCBI taxonomy): Eukaryota > Ciliophora > Spirotrichea > Sporadotrichida > Oxytrichidae > Oxytricha > Oxytricha trifallax. Next base: position 29,767 of record ARYC01002455.1, read on the forward strand.
GGTGCGAGTATTAATATAGACTAACTCAAACCAGTGATGAATTATTGTGCGATTGCAAAGCTATTGTGTAAGAGTGCTTCGACTGTAAGGTATCACTGCTAGTTAGCTGTTTAGCATTTCAATTCTGGTTCCTGATAACATCCTGTAAGAAAATAAAAGTTCTCTTAGCAGCATATTGAATATCTCTGCGATTCTAAGACTCTTAAGTATTGGGCACATTTCCCACTTGACTAGCGAGCTGTGATGTTTCATCGCAAGTTTCCTGACATGCGTATCTCACCATAGACTATCGCAAATATTTATTGAAGGAATGGCATTACCTTCAAGACTGTCAATAGAGTGAAGAGAGTGATTGACTTTACTCTGCCATTTTATAGTAATAATTTAAACTATATATATGATTAAATGCAGAAGTCTATTGATAATAAAATCAAGTTCATACACGCTGATGAAGCTGTGTTTACGTTCAACACCTTTATTAATAAGTCTTGGTATAAGAAGTATGATAATATAGAAGTCTATGATTAAAAAGTGAAGGTAGTCACCCATGCAATTTTAGCTGGTATAAGTGAAGATTCAGGCCTAGAGAGTTATGTTATTCACCCTCGCTCTATTAAGCGAGAGTAGTATATAGAGTTCCTACATAAGCTCAGAGAGAAGTATAGTAACCAAGAGATCATCCTGTTTGTTGATAACCTCTCAGTTCATAAGACTAAGGAATCTAAGAAAGCTTATGAAGAGTTAAAGATAACTCCTGTGTATAACGTTCCTTACAGTCCTCAATTTAATGGAATCGAATTCTATTGGAGTTAGATTAAGACTCACTACAAGAAACTCTTGCTGTATCACCTAATGCATGATCTACCAATCGACACAGTAGACTTAATACAGAGTAGTTGCAAGAGAGTGGGTAAAGACTAGACTACGATATGTGCAAGGAAAGGAAGAATGAATGTTTATTAATAAGTGTTAGACTTAAATGAATGAATTATTTCACATATTAAACGAACTCTTAAATGGATTCGGCTTCTCTTTCTTTTCTTCCTCTGGTGCTTTACTAGGACCCATGTTTCTTCTCTTTGTACCAGCACCAGCATCTATGTTCATTTCATCAGACTTTTAAACTTCATTATAAAGTCTTTTGCTAACTTAATGAATGGTTTGAGACTTTCTCTCTCTGTGAACCTTTGCATTCTCTTTCATTAGAAATATACCAGTTCCAGGTTTCACTAAAAAGTTATAAATCAAAGCTTACTAGAGAGATAAGGATGCTTCTTAAGCTCTGCTAGCCACGTCTCGCTTATTAGTATTCCTTGCTTCTTTTAATCTTCAGGAGAAATAGAGTAGCGTTTCTTATGAGCTTCTTCTATAATTTCTCTCAAATAATCCTCTTTGATTGTACCAAGAACACCAAAGAAGAAGTTTCTTTCAGGCAACTTATTTGAAAGTTACTTCTTGCTAGGAAGGTAAATAACCACTTCATCATCTTTCATTGCATTCTCGTAGAGATTTGTGACTGAAATCTCTGGGTAGTTAGGTATTTCAATCAGTTTGATTTCTTTGTTTTTAAAAGCTTTCTTCTCCTCGCAGAGTATTGCTTTTAAGAATGATATTATAGTACCTTCCATCGTTGGAAGGAATAGACCAACTGTATACATCGTTGATTAACATCAATTTATTTTACCATGCTAAGTAAGGTATCGATAGAGATCCTCCTTGCTTCTGAATCTTGAGATCATTTCTTGAGCCTCAACCCTTTTCATTTGTTCATTGAATGATTCCATCTTTGTTCCTCTTCCTATTAATGAATTTCAAGTTTTAATTTATAGACTTCTGGATCCTATCCTTTAAAATCTTACTATTAAATATGGGCATCTTATAGGAGGTCAACCCTGTAAAGATACGTGGAGAAAGTTCGCAGAAGCTGTAACAAACTTCAGAGATGGAGCTCCATTCTTTTCAATTTAGTTCCATTAAATTAGTACTAAATTTGTTTAAATTTAATTAGTACCGGTACTAAATTCGTTTAAGTTTAATTGCTACCAATTTAATAGTACCAAAACTTAATTAGTACCTAGTTTTAATCCAGTGAGGTTTTAATGGAAAAGTTCCAATCTGGTTCAAAACATAATTGGTACCAGTACCAACCTGAACTTTATCTGAGTTGGTACCAGAATCATAATTATTAAGAGTAAAATTACAAAAATAATAGTTATAAACTGAGTATAAATATGAAGTCTTAGAGCTGAGATCAAACATTCATTAATGCTGTAGCAACTCCTTTATAGTCCAGCTATAGCTATAGAGGTTTAAAGAGCTTTATAATAGAAATTTAAATTTGAATTTAAACATGGCGGTCAACTTAAATCGTAGAGCGGCACTTTTAGGAGCAGGTCAATCAATGCTTAACTTTGGTTCAACCAAGAAACAAGAAGTTATATATATTGAGAGGGAGGCAGAGCTAAGAGCTCTTGAATTTGAAGCACAGGTTTTTATTATATAGGTTTAAAACATGAAACAGAAAGCTGAAATAGAAGTTTAAACATTAATAAAAGATGTTGAGGAAGAAAAGGAACAGCTTCAGATTTAAAGGATTAAAACTTTTGAATGCTAAGACTGCTAAAAGTTTTTCTCTACTGATTCCAGTTTGAAGAGACATATGAAAGAGGTTCACTCTGGGAAAGCTAAGGTGTATTTTAAGCATGATAAGGTCGATGGCAGGTACTAGTGCACGACTTGTGAGAAGTCTTATACTCACTCAGCTAAAGTTAAGAAACATATGCAGAAGCATCACCTAAGTGAGTTCTTGATTTAAGATAAAGAGACTTAGAAATTAGTGCCCACTAAAAGAAAATCTAATAATCTTGATACTTAAAAAAAATACAGGAGAAGCTCAAGAGGCAGAAGCGAATAGAATTAATGAATCAACCTGCTGGTAATGTCTTTTTAGCCTGCTTTTAAGAGAGAGCCATGTATATTCCTGCACTAAATGCAGTAGACCTTAGCAGTTGTATTGAAAAACTACTTACATATAAACGTACCTTCTAAAGCAAAACTCATAGTAGTTGATGACTATGCCTACAAGGTATATCCTTTCAGCTATCTCCTTAAAAATGAGCAGTATCAAAATGAGTTTGCTAACGAATATATTGTACTTAGAGAGGCTTAGAAAAAAGATTGCAAGAATTTGCTCAAGCTAGATGGTGTTATTTTAGGGTTTGGTTTCATCGCACCAAGGCTAAAAAAGTTTGAAATGACTCTCCGAGATTATCTATATTAAAATAGATACCCAGATGACTTGAATGATATTCTATCTAATATGATAAAGGGTGTTTAGGAACTTCACGAGCTTGGATACGTTCATAGAGATTTGAAGCCTGAAAATGTTATGCTAAACCTTTGCCCTTTAGAAGTAGTTGTAATCGATTTTAATATAGCCTTAAGATAAGAGATTGTAACCTTAGCAAAGGTTCTTGGTACTCCAGGTTACTTCCCAATCAGAGAGAAATGGACTAATGGATCTATTTAGTGGGATGTTTGGGCAGTAGCTGCAATAATTTTAGAGTGCGACATGGAAAGCATGACTAACATTAAAACAAAATATGAAAATAATCAATAAATCTAGCTGAGAAGCACAGAAAACAAGATGATGTATGCTAAGAAATAAAGAAGATTGTAGAGAAGATAATAGTAAGAGCTCCAGAATATCCAAGACAATCCTTAGACGATATGCTCGAACCACTAAAGAAAGCGAGATTCTAGAGATACAACAAAGACAAGCAAGTAAAATTCGTGTGATATAATTAAACTAATACTCATTAAATACATATTAAAGTCTCATTAAACTTGCGTTTACTCTACTAACCCTAATAAAACCCCAACTTTACCCTACTAATCAAAGCACTTATAAACCTCACTAAGGGTTTTTGGGGTTTTGATTCTTGTCTAAAAAGCTTCCTCACTCTAGAGGATAAATAGAGAAGAGAATTATTAAAGATGACTAATACGCTTACAAAATATATCTTTTCAATTACTTTTTTGCTGATGACAAATTCTAAATGGAATTAACTAATGAGTATTATGCTCTTTAATAAGCAAAATATAAAGATTGCAGGTATATAATTTAGCTTGATGCCATTTTTTCTTGGTAGAAATCATGTAGCATTTTAGGCTTCCCCTCCTTGAAATGACTTACAAAGAATTTTTATCTGACAACCGATGCCAATGGTAAATTAGTTAGATAGTAAAACAGATAGTTGAGGTAATAGAAGAGTTTCACAAGCTCGGTCACGCTCATAGAGAATTAAAGCCAGAAAATATAATGATGGACTTTCAACCGCTAAGAGTCTATATTATTGATTTCAACAGGGCTCAAATAGTGGAAGCATCTACTCTAGGAAATCTACGAGGCACTCCTGGATATTTCACCTAGAGAGAAGATTTTAGAGATGGGGATAGAGCATGGGTTATATGGGTATTAACAGAAATAATAATAGAAAGTGATATGCCAAGGAACGATTACTTTAGCTGGAAGAATGAGAGAGATTCTATTCTAAGTAAAAAATCAAGCAATATCTCGATAAAAATAAAATCAATGGAGGCCTCAGAGAGCTTTCATACTTTACAATAATCAAGCCAAGCAATGAAAATGAATTAACGCTAGATACAATCAAACAACAACTTAGAAAGATAAAATTCAGAGAACTGCCGCATGACTCTAAGCTTATGTTTGTGGGAAATATTTAAAAAACTGGCTTTATATAATCTCTTAAATTACTATTAAGCGAGTATAATTAAAATGGGGAGACTGTTAAAAATAAATCAAAAAAGAGATCAAATAAAATTATGTTCATATCAATACACATGTTATAAGATAAAACAGTCACTAATTTGAATTAAGTTTGAGTAGATCCTTATTTAACTTTAATTAATTAATCAACTATCTAAAAATGGAATTTTTATTTTTTTCATCTTTTCCATTTCATTTCTATTTTAGGGCAGTGAACTAGTTAATGCTGTAGCTGATCTTAAAGTTTTTCATAAATTTTTCTAAGATATCTTCATCATATCTTCAGGGTATCTTCAGGATATCTTCCTTAAAAAATAAAAAGTGTGGAGAGTGTGGAGTTTAGCAATAATAACAGTAACAATAATAGCAACAATAATAGCAATAACACTAGTAAAATCAATATCAAGCATTATTAGAGTCTGTTTGAAATTCTGATGGAATTTCAAAATATTAAAAATCAGAGATTTTTTTCATATTCACAATCATCATCTTACTTTTCATCTTCAACACTAAGTCTATTAACAAAAATTTTCTCAAAATTTGGATTTTTTAGGAAAAATCCACAGACTCTAATAATGCTTGATATTGATTTTACTAGTGTTATTGCTATTATTGTTGCTATTATTTAATTGCTAAACTCCACACTCTCCACACTTTTTATTTTTTAAGGAAGATATCCTGAAGATACCCTGAAGATATGATGAAGATATCTTAGAAAAATTTATGAAAAACTTTAAGATCAGCTACAGCATTAACTAGTTCACTGCCCTAAAATAGAAATGAAATGGAAAAGATGAAAAAAATAAAAATTCCATTTTTAGATAGTTGATTAATTAATTAAAGTTAAATAAGGATCTACTCAAACTTAATTCAAATTAGTGACTGTTTTATCTTATATCATGTGTATTGATATGAACATAATTTTATTTGATCTCTTTTTTCATTTATTTTTAACAGTCTCCTCATTTTAATTATACTCGCTTAATAGTAATTTAAACATAAAACCCCTTTATAAACCCTATTAAAACCCCTAATAAAGTATGCACTAATAGTCTACTTTTATCAATCAAAAATTGAATCAACTATTGAAAGGATTTTGGGGTTTTGACTAGAGAAGCTCTGATTTTGAGAAGATTCAGACTTTTTATCTTAATTTTCCTCGTCATTTTCAGGTTTCTAGTCAATTAAGGGATGCTGGTTTGAATTTACTGCTTATTTTTCCTTGTCTAGCTCCTAAAAGCTTGCAAAAGTGATGCTGTAGATATCCACGTTTAAGTTGACTGAGTTCATGAAATGAGATACGAGTGTCTTCTTTTAAATTTTCACACCTTCACTTCTGACTTAAATTAAAAAATAAAAATACAAAAAATATAAAAATTAACGAATTAATTATAATGAAATAAAAATTAATGATCAAGAAATAATAAATGTAATTTATAACATAGATAAATATTATAGAAATAAATTAGACTTAGGAAAATGAATTAGATATTGAAATAATTTAAGTTTTATTTTTATTTTAAGCTCTATTCAGAAAACGAATATATTTCTTAGGTGAAAGAACATCATTATTCAAAACCCCAAAACCCTTTCAGTATTTTGATTAAATTTTTAATGATAAAAGTATACTATTAGTGCATGCTTTATTAGGGTTTTAATAGGATTTATGTAGGGATTAGGGCTTAAATGTAATGTTAATTTCTTGTATATTTTAGGTGTTAAATTTTAAATATTCACTCAAACAGTACCTTGGCATCAAGAGACAACTTTCGAAACTTAAATTCTCCTAACCAACTAATTATCTAGTCGATTGTATGTTCTGCTCTGTTTTTTGGCTTCAGGATAATTTTCTCAGCCATATCTCTCATTTTACCTTTTATCTTATTTTGCGCTAGATACTCCTGGATTCTTTGCTTTGAATCTTTTTCTCTTCTACAACTGTAGTAGCCATTTATTTGCATATCGCACTCTATTTTTATTGCTGCTAGTCCCACCTAATATCTCCATCCCTCCAGTCTTCTCTCAATGGAAAATATCCAGGAGTGCCACGAACGTTTTTCAGTCCTGAAGCCTCAATTCTCTACGATCTATTGAAGTCTACTTTTACCACTCTGAGTGGGGAAAGGTCAAACATAATGTTTTCAGGCTTTAAATCTCTGTGCATGCATCCTAAAGTATGCAGCTCCTCAATACCTTTGCAGAAATTTGTTAGAATAAGAGGTAGTTACTTTGGGCACCTTTAGTCTTGAATATAGTCTCTTAATGTCATTTAATATAAAGGTAGGCGAAAAGCTACACGATTTTAAGCAAGGAGATATGCTTCAAGTTTAATTATAAATCTGCTCTGTCTATCCCTTGCTTTATTAAGAGCTTGATACTCATTGAAAAACTCCATTTGATACTTGTCATCACATTTAAATTAATTGAATGGATAAATCTTGTAAACAAACTGCTTATCAGATATGACTTTTTTCTCAAATATATCCTCAAGAATAAGATAACTTTCTTTACACACAGTCAGTCCAATAATATTCAATATTGGAAGCTTGACTGTATGCATCTCTGACAGTAATTTTTTCTATCTCAGAGGCAGGGAGGTTTCTCACTGCTTTAATGAGTTTATTCTATTTCTCAACTCATTGCTCCAGAGATTCTAAAGGGTCTATTGGCTTTCTTTTCTGAAGAAATACTTCACCAGTCTCAGGATCTTCGACCTAAAACTTCTTACCATGATGTTTTTCGAGGTGAACTTTAAAATTCCTTGAATGATTGTATTCCTTATTACAGTAAGGGCAGAAATATTTTCCATCAATCTTGTCATTCTTAAGATAGAGCTTAGGTTTGTTCGAATACTGCTCTTCAATATGACGTTTTGAGAGCAGATTTATAAGTAAAGCTCTTGTAACACTCTTCACAAAAATGATCTATCTTTTTTTCTTTTTTCTCTCCCTCCTCTTCAACCATTTTTATTGGTACCTCACATTATATTTCTTAGCTCTGCATTACTATTTAATAATTGAATTTCTATTCAAAGTCTGATAAATAAGGTAAGAAAATTACAGGTTCATATTAGGTTAAGACATCACAAGTCTCAATTTTCTTTTGATTGATTCATGAAAAATGTTTTTGGCTCTAATTCCAAGTAATGCCGCTTTTCTAAGTAAGTTACCGCTCCTTTTTATATACTATAAAAAATTATATAAGTTGTATAAATTCTATCTTTATACTGGAGTAAAAGCATATCCTCAAAGAGTTAGAGAGGTCTGATAAGAACAGAGTGAGTGACATTAGTTTCAATTTTCTTAAATTTTAAGATAATTTATATACTAATTCATCCATTTTATGAATTAAAATGCACCTAAATTTGTTTTGTTGAGTTAGGTGGTCCTCCTAAATTTGTTATCGCAAAATTAGGGGAGCAATTTAATGCAGAAAAATTGATAAAAATAGAAGTAAAACTCTGAAACTAGGAGCAAGTTCCTCCATCTTTATCTATCTATCTGATTCAGGTTGACCTCAAAGTGAATCTACCTATTTAGTAGTAAAATTTTAGTAAGTTTAGAATTAGGTCAATTTTGCTTGAAAATCGAAAGTTTAAATATTCAAAAAAATGAACAAATCTACTTAATTTTTTCAGAGTTTGACAGCGCTAAATCACTTTTAGCAATTTGAGTTACCGATGCTGAAGATGTGGGTTTGTTTTTTGTTGTCTTTACAGACATAAACTCTGCCCAAATTTTAAGATTAGTAATGTGCGGAGCCTCTCGCAAAATTTTATGTTTTTTGCGAGTTACTCCAGATTATTTTGTTTGATTATTCAAAATTATCATTTTTTTTATGTTATTCTTCACTTTGATATTGTATGTTTTTTATAGTAAAATTTATTCCTTTTTTCTTATACCACATTATCTCATCTTAATATGGTAAAATTTTAAGGTTGTTTCTATTTTTAGTAACTTAAAATCTTCCTAAATATTTGATGCTTTTTTATATAAACCGCAAGCTAAATATGAAAAATAATAATCTATAGAAAGTAGAAAGATGTGAATAAATATAAAAATTAAAGTGGAGTGAGTCGCAAAAAAAATAAAATTTCGTGACTCACACCGCAAATAAAGAAACTTAAATTTTTGACAGCATTTATGCATGTCTCCTAAACGGGGATCAAACCTGCAGAATAAGTAGTGAAGAACTACACAGCCCACGCACATTCAGCATTACCTAATGAAGGAGTAAATCCACTCCACCCTAATCTAACCATTAAAATCATTAAGTAATTAAATTTATAAAATTTCATTATAAACAACATATTATTATTAGGTTTGTGTATTTGTCTGAATATTCATTATTCGATTTTACAATGAATTCGACCTAAATGGATAACCATAATTTTAAATTTCATTAAAATTTCTAGAAAGAATAAGCAAGATGGAGTCTATGAATGATGCAATGAAGAGAATTTAATCTCAAGATTTAATAGGAAAATTTCGAAGTAAAGAGGACCTTTATAGATATTTGGTATAGCAAGGTAAGTTCTTAAGTAATATTAATAAATCCATTATAGTTGGATTGTTCTTCCCAACCCAGGAAGGAACAAAAAAATCATTCTTAAATGCCTTACTAAGTGAAGAGAAAAAAGCTTTTTAGTCTAATGAAACTAGGATGATCGAAATACCTAACTAACCTGAAAAATATCAGTAACAAATCTCTATAATGATGCTATGAGTGATCCAGATGTAATTCTCTAAATTCCATCAAAGCTACAACTCTCTATTAAGTTGCCAGAGTGAAACTTCTTCTTTGACATCCTTGCAACTCTGAAACCTGAGTACTTAAATGAAGTTATTTATAAAGCTCACAAGAAACGCTATAGCATCTCTCCTGAAGAAAAAGAAAAGTTAGGAATTAAAATCAACGACACCTGGCTCTAAGAACTGCAAAAGCATCCATTCATCTCTAGTAAGTTTACTCTCATAAATTTATAGAAAAACCTGGTACTGCTATATACTTGATGAAAGAGCGCAGCAAATTAAACAGAGAGAGAAAGTCTCAAGTAAAACATGAATTGAGTAAGAGGCTCTTCAAAGATTTATAAAAGCCAGAAGAGATGAACATAGATGCAGGAGCTGGCACTAAGAGAAGAAACATAGGCCCAAGCAAGCCTTAAGAGGAAGAAATGAAAGAGAAGCCAAATCCCTTTATGGGTTTATGTAATATGTGAACTTATTCATTCGCTTAATTCTAAATCTAATTTATAAAAACAAAATCTCCCTTCTCTAGCGCATACTTTAGCTTTATCATTACTGACTCTCTTAGTAGCACTCTTAATAAGATCTACTGTATCTATCTTCAAATCATGCATCACATGGTAGAGCAGCAATTTCTTATAATGACCTTTCAATAGCTCCCAATATAATTCAATTCCATTGAACTAAGGGCTATAAGGTACATTAAATACAGGTGTTATGTTTAGCCTTTCATATTCCTTTCTTGAGTCTTTAGTTTTATGAACTGACAAGTTATCAACGAATAGAATGATCTCTTAGTCAGCGTACTTCTCTGAGTTATTTCAAGAATTTTAAATATTATTCAGTATTTATAGAAAGAGGATGAATAACATAAGTCTCGAAGCCAAAATCTTCGCTTATTCCACCAAGAATCGCATGAGTTTACACCTTAACCTTTTAATCATATACTTCTATGTTGCTATATCTTTTATACCAAGACCTTGATATGAAGGTATTAAAGGTAAATACTGCATCATCAGCGTGTATGACCTTTATATTAAGCTCTTAAGCCCTCTGCATTTGATAAGATATATAATTTAAAGTTAGTCTTATAAAATTGAACATTAAAGTCAATCACTCTATATATGCGATTGACTTTCTTTTAAGATATCCCATTTTTATATATGTTAGCTAACGATTTGCAGAGATGTGAGAGTCTTATCATTAATAAGATAATCAATATGATGTTGCAAATTTTAAAGGTCTCTTAGGCTTAGAATTAAGATGCTATCTCTTTAAATTCAATGCTAATAGACACTGAGACCTCACAGTTGCTGGAGATTTATGGAGTAGCCTTGCTATAGACGTATAATTCAGAACAGGCTTGAGTTATTCACTATAATATTCGCAACCATATCGCAACTTAAAGAATAAATCTATATACTCACTGTCATATACTGACCCCAAACCTCGCATATACTCACTTAAATTACTAATATTTAAACATAAAACCCCTTTATAAACCCTATTAAAACCCTAGTAAAGTATGCGTTAATAGTCTACTTTTATCAATCAAAAATTTAATCAAGCTACTAAAAGGGTTTTGGGGTTTTGATTCATAAAAAAAATTTACTCACTTAATTCAATGAGCAATAAATGATGAGCATATTATTTCTTGAGTTTTGAGATATTTTTGAGAAATTAAAACATACTTTTAATTATTATAATATTTAATTGAATTAATTTTTCCAATTCGAATATATTTTTTGCATGATTATTCTTTAAATTTTAATTATTACACTCTTTAAAGAATATTGTGCCAATAACTTTTAATATTTGCTAATTCTTATAAAATAAATAAAATTATAAAGCTCAATTCATTATATTGCCGAATTTCTTTTCAAATAATAAAAATGGCTTTTTATCTATTGCCAACAAATTAAATTTTGCAACAAACAGAAATTTATAATTTATTATAGCAAACTTCCTTGAATTTAGATCCAAACTTTTAAGCATAAAATTCGGTAAATTTTGAACAGGAAAGACATGCGAAGTAGCGAAAGACCACGTGAGACAACGAGCACGGTGGCGGAAGCTATTCTGTCCAGTATACCCAAAAATCAAAGCATGGAACTATCTGATTTATCTATTGGCTGGCTTAAGCCCCAGTATTAATTTCCGTACAGTATTAAATAATAATAATAATAATTCGGTAAATTGTGCGATAAGATATGCAAGCACAATGTTTAAAAAGATTGTTACCCAATATCTCAATATCAATTCATGATCACCAAAGGTGGCCAAACCTACGATACAAAAATAAATTATTTAAACGATCATATAGATAAAAAAAACAAATTAGAATTTAAAAATTTGGAAACTACCATCATTTTTCAAGAGATATTCTTGAAACCATACTCTTATGTGATCACCAAAAATCAAATTACAGCCTATAAAACTATTTTCTTCGCAGATTTTCAGAGAATTTTTGAATTTTCAGGTAGAGTGAGTATATAATAGGACATAAACATTTTGAAAACGAGATATGCTTCCCTATTATTTTTTAATAAAATATCCTTAAAATTTATAATTAAAATATTTCTTTAAAAAAATAATAACTAATTGAATTAAAATCAATGGGAATAGATGGTTTTTAGGTATTTAATTTTTCTTTATCAAAATTACTTACAGTCACTATTTAAAAATAAGAAGCAGTAGCTTACACAAGATCACATTATCCATCATTTCTTATATTTGCATTATTTTTTACATTTGATTATTAAAAGTAAATTTTCTATCTAAAAATCAAATTAAAAATATCTTAAATATATTCCTTTATTAACAAAATAAGCTTTTTATAAAAGATTGTAAAAATTATGAAGAAAGAAAATAAAATTAGCTACTAATTTAATAAATTTATTTGTACAATCTCTGTAATTTAAAATTTATTAGCTTTTGTTTAGTTTTTAATGAAAATTATACTATCTGCTAATATTGATAACTTTATTGTAAATAAAGAGTTGCTTGGGTACCCTGAAGTATGAATAATCTACTTTTCAGTGATCAAGAACTCCCATTTCTCGTAATAGATTTACTCATTCATGAGACTGGCAGTCACTAAATGGGGATGATAAGATAAAAGGAAATTCAGGCATTGGCAAACTTACTGATTTTATTTTTTTTTAAGATGCTAAGATAGAAATATTAATTAACAGCGATCTAGTAAAGCTTGAATAATTTGTCTTTTTGCACATGATTCAGGGATTAATTTCAATAATTCTAACAGCTATTCTTAGATAAGTAGGATTTTCTGAGTATAATGATTTATACTGGCAAATTCAAGGCAATAGCAACGCTAATCTATAATTTTTTCTGTCCATACAACATTCTTTAGCTCTACCAATATTAATTGAGAGAATATAACACTTTGGATTTTGGGAAGTTCTTAGATGACAGTATTGCAAACAAAAATGAGGGTAAAAGAGAAAGAGCCTCTTTTCCAAGAGTACCACTCTACGCACCATGTGCTATTACACAACGGCAGATTATCAGGCTGAAATATCTGTTACACGGCCGAGATAAGCGAGCATCTTTGTTTTATTATCATCCCATGCCATTTTATAAGCGCATTTCACATGTATTCTCATGGTATATGAAGCTATTGTCGACCGCTCATTGAAAGAACCTTTTTTACACTACTTTAAATATCGCTTTCTTCTGAGAGCAATTCGAATACCGACTTCATACAGTGAAGATGACCAAGCAGATTTCTCTCGTTATTAGCAGAGTTTCAGATGAAATTATAACTCTCCTTTAAACAGCCTAAGAATTCTTGTGAGCCCCTATTGCCAACTTAAGACTATTTCACTTGTTCTCTTATCTTGTTTGTATTTACACTGTCAATTTTGAATTCCAGTGAGTTTTTAAGTTCGGAGAGGCCAGACTTCTAGCAAGTTGTGATTGTAGATGTCTAGAGCATTATCACCGTGGATTACATTGTTTTCTACCGATTCCCCCATTTTTTATCTTTTTAGTTAAATCAATATTTATTGGAAAAGAGTTGATGATTGCATCAAGCACATCTAATTCTCACAGCATCAATTACAACTAGAAGCACCAAATAATCGGCATTTAACTACTCGAAGATTAGCTGTCACTGTTTGGATCGTTATAGATGAGCAAGTAATTGCTGGTATAGCTAAAATCTCACATTTCTATGTTTGCCCTTGAGATATTCCTTTATTTGTTCGAGTAAGTATCATGAATTGGATTGCAATGATACCTCACTCTTCCATATAGGTTCTGTTACTTGCTGGAGGTCTGCCTGTTCGCTGATGCAAAGTATTCCCCGTTCTGATCCCAATGGCAATTACTGTTTACTATGTTATTATAACATTTTATGGAGGTTAATGTCTAGCCAGATCTATTAGACATTATTATTAATATCAATAAATAAAGAATTAACTATAAAAATATAAAATAAGAGCAGTACTGTTTTTGTTGCATTATAATTTAAGATAAATTAACTTTCCATTTATGAAAAATTAATGAAATTAATACTATTGTATTTAAGTAAAATAATCATATTAAATATCTTTTAAGTAGTTTCTTATTTCATTATTTAAACAACTCTTTTATGAAAAAAAAATTACTTTTTTAAGTGAGCCAAACTCATCTAATTTTTACCAAATAAAATTTATTCCAAAAACTAATATTTTCTCTTTCTGAGTCAATAATGATTATTTGTAAAATCAGCAAAAGAAATAATGAGGAAACAGGTTTGGTTAAATTAAAAAATAATTCTTAGCAACTCGCATCCCTCTAATATTTATGTTTGTATTCAAATTCTCTAGCCAGACATTGCTTTAAAAGAAATTACTTTTAATTTTTTAAATAGTATATTTATAAGGTAAATTAATATATTTAAAAACAAGTTCTAATAGTTTATCAACACTAAAGTTAGTCATTTTAAAAGGAATTAAAGAGTTTAAATTCATTAATTGTTTAATTATTTAGACTTTTTTTTATTAAATTATTAAGATTTGAAGATAAAAAAATCGAAATCTCAAAATTGCAACAAAAATTATAAGATATAAAAAACTTTGTTATCGCAAGATTTATGAATAACTTCTATATTTAATTAAAAGTCAACAATATTAATCTATTTCACTTATAGGTATTTTAATTTTATAAGTGATTTTATTTGTTATTATCATTATTATTATTATCATCATGTAGATAACATCTGCCCCAAGGACAACATAAATTAAGATCTTGATTTTGCTGAACCAGGTTGGGAATGTTAAAATTTATTAAGTCAAAACTCAAAGTTAGTTTTCACAATATATTTTATTTAGTTTATCTTAGTGAAATGATCAAGGATGTAATAAAGCCAAACTATTGAAGACACCACTGCCAAAATTAATTATATTATTAAAATGATAATAGAGTATTTATAAGAGTGCTTACCATCTTAAGCAGCATTCAAAACCCCAAAACCCTTTCAGTAGTTTGATTGAGTTTTTGATTGATAAAAGTAGACTATTGAAGCATACTTTATTAGGGTTTTAATAGGGTTTATGTAGGAGTTTAATGTTTAAATATTAGTAATTTAAATGAGTATAGCAAGCGAGTTTTTAAAATATTTCACACAAACATAAGCTTAGAGTCATGTGGCAGTTCTCTGAATCTTATCTTTCTAAGTTGATGTTTGATTGCTTCTATTGTTTGTTAATTCTCTTAGCTTGGCTTGATAATAGTTGAGTATGCAAGTTCTCTGAGACCTCCATTTATTTTATTTTTATCGAGATATTGTTTGATTCTCTGCTTAGAATCTCTCTCACCCCTGCAGCTAAAGTAATCGTTTCTTGGCATGTCGCTCTCTATTATTATTACTGCTAGAGCCCAGATATCCCATTAAGTGTCTCCATCTCTCCAATCCTCTCTCTCTGGGAAATATCCAGGAGTGCCGTATACATTTCCTTATGCAGAGGCTTGCACTCTTTGAGCTCTGTTGAAGTCAATAATATAAACTCTAAGAGGCTGAAAGTTCATCATGATGTTCTCTGGCTTTAAGTCTCTATGAACATAACCTAGCTTGTGAAGCTCTTCAATCCCCTCAACTATCTGCTATACTATCTAGCTAATTTATCTCTGACATCTATTGTCAGATAAGAATTCTCTGTAAGCCATTTCAAGTAAAGGAAGCCTGAAGGCTACATGATCTTTACCAAGTAAAATAGCATCAAGCTATATGATATGCCTATACTCATTTAACTTTGCCTTTTAAAGAGCATAATATTCATTAGCAAATTCCATTCGGAACTTGTCATCAGCAAGGAAGTAATTGAATGGATATATCTTGTAAGCATATTATTCATCAGTAATGACTCTCTTCTCTATTTTATCTTCAAGAGTGAGGTAGCTTTCTAAGCAAGAATCTAAGTCAATAATTTTTAATATGAGAATCTTCATTGCCTCTATTTTAACCATAATTTTATTGATTTCAGAGACTGGAAAGTTCTTGACTGCTTTCTTCATTTGGATGGGGTGTAAAATTCTGGAATTTTTTGAAATTCTAGCACCATTCTGGAACTCCAGATCCAATGAATCTGGAATTCCAGATACAGAATTGGAATTTCAGATACAGTTCTGGAATTCCAGTTCTGTACAGGGATATCTGAATATATGATATCAAGTCATAAAAAGAGTTATATTGGATTATAAGAAAACAAAATTATACAATATTATTTTATATTTTATCAATAATCATAAAAATTCATATAAATTCTTTATATAAAATATAATCCTAATTTTAATTGCTATTCATAATTTTTTTATAATTTTTACATTAATTTTTTTATCTTACTTATTATTTTTTTTCTCATAAAGTGTTTTAATTTTTTAATTATGAAAATTCATTAATATCAATAATAACTAATTCTGAAGAATTTTTAAACTTTTCTCAACGTTGATTATTTACCGGTTCAATTTTACAATAAAACATAAATAAGTAAAATATTCTAAATTTTGAATTTGTTTAACTGTTGGGATATTAAAATTTTTATAAAGATTTAAATATAAATAAATCTAGTATAAAAAATATACATTATAATTCCTGTTAATTTAGTTGTAATAAAGGTAGAGAGATATAAAATTCAATCTTAGATAGAATGTTTTATTTGAAGAATTTGTAACAATAATAAACCATGAAATATTAATTAATAAATAATCAAATAAATTAACCAAAACTATGTCAAAAATTTTAATTAGAAATAAGTTTCAAAATAATTACAATTAAATTTTTTAATTTCTGAAGATAAATTAAATTTAATGTCAGTTAAGACTTTGGCTATCATTTAAAATTAAATAGTGATTCTTAATATTTAAATTTATTAATCTTTAAAAAAACAACACCTATTTTCTCCAATAAATAAATTATTTAGATGCAAAAGTAATTTCATATAAATTTAAACTTTATATAGTTGTATCAAACAAAATGCAAATGCCATATTATTCTAATTGCAAAAAATAATTTATTGAAAATGTCTCAAATTACTTTAATTTAACTAATAGCAGTAAAATGAACTATTTTAAATATTAAATTACATGTGAAATATCTCTTATTTGTTTCAAATATTTAATTTAGAAATAACAAATAGTTATTTTAATATTTTTCAAAAAATTGTCTAAGTTATAATGAGAATTCCTTTATAATTGTAATAATTAATGCTACAAATAATAAGTATTTTCATTAAATATAAAAATAAATTAAGACTCTAATTAAAAGTGAAGTAATAATTATTAATTATTACATTTCAATTAACAACCTAATTCATTATACTTTTTTTTAAATCATAATCTTTATTTTTCATGATTGTTAAGAACTTAGATTTGGCAATCAAAAACATAAAAATTAAATTATACTTAATTATTATATTAAATAGTTAATTTATTTGATAATATTTAGATATGTTTTTAATTATTCACATAAAATAGATGGAAAAAATAGTTTTATTATTATGTTTTGCTATAAAATCTTGCACTTTATCGATTATGTCTATAAATGTATAAATTTATTTTTACTAAAACATATCTTTAATGTTAAACTAGGAATACTTAAAAAAATAAATTATTTATTCATTTTCATCTCAGTTATACTTTCACCAAAATAAAAATTTTCTGAAAATTCCAGATACAATGAATATGGAATTCCAAATACAGTTCTGGAATTCCAGTTCTGTATCTGGAGCGTTTTTCATCATTCTGGAATTTTATTCACCAATCTGGAATTTCAAAAAATTCCAGAATTGTACACCCCATCCCTTCATTTTAACTTACTTCTAGACTTCAACTCTAAGAGACTCCACTGGGTTTCTTGATCTTCTCTTTTAGAGGAATCTATTCCCTGTAGGTTCATGAATAAAGACAAAACTTTGATTGTGCTTTTTCTTTAAGTGCACTTTGAGGTCTCTAGTATGAGAATATGGCTTCTCACAGAACTCACAGACATACTTCCCATCTTTCTTTTAATGCTTGAGATATAACCTTGGCATATCGTTGTGTATATCTCTCAAGTGTCTCTTATAAGTTGACTTGTAAGGGAAAACTTTATTGCATTCTTTGCATTAATAGTCAACTTTGGCTGGGATTTATTAATGCTCTATGGCGGGTTGTTTAACCTCCTCCTCAATTTGCACAGCTTCTTTGATAACCTCCTACTTAACTTATATTTAAATCTCAAAGCTAGACTGGTCAAAGTTGTCATAAGTAGGCTCCCACTTAGTACAAGCGTATCTAGTATCTACTATTCTTGGTTGCTGGAAAGATAATTTTTATTGACTTTACCCAAGTAATGCCGCTCTTATCAAAATGTTACCGCTCATTTTAGCTAACTGATTTATTTTATTATAATAATGATAAAATCTACCTTGAAATACTATGATAATAGAGTATAAGACACTCTGGTAGATTCTTTGCTGAGAGGTAGGAAAATTAACTAGCCATAAAAGACTGTAAGTTGACATATTTAATTAGAATTTTATGCATTTTAGTAAATTAAAATACTCCTAATGAAGTTTTGTTTCTCTAGGAGGTCCTCCAAATCAAGTTTGAACTTAATTTGGAGGTAAAGTTATTAAACATTTTTTAATTTAATATGCTCCTAATTAAGTTTTAACCTTAAAATTTAACTCCTAATAAAGTTTGAACTTAATTTGGAGGACCTCCTAAAATAATTAAACATTATTAGGAGCAATTTAATGGAGATAGATTGATAAAAATGGAAATCAATCTGTAAAACTTGGACCAAGTTTTTCAATGCTTCTCCTCATATCTTTTTCAGGTTGACCTCCAGTAGGTCATCCCTATTAAGTAGTAAGATTTTAATAAACTTAGAATGGATATCCATAATTTTAAATTTCATTAACATTTCTAGAAAGAAGAAGCAAGATGGAGTCTATGAATGATGCAATGAAGAGAATTTAATCTCAAGATTTAATAGGAAAATTTCGAAGTAAAGAGGACCTTTATAGATATTTGGTATAGCAAGGTAAGTTCTTAAGTAAGATTAATAAATCCATTATAGTTGGATTGTTCTTCCCAACCCAGGAAGGAACAAAAAAATCATTCTTAAAGGCATTGCTAAGTGAAGAGAAAAAAGCTTTTTAGTCTAATGAAATTAGGATGATCGAAATACCTAACTACCCTGAAATCTCTAAAACTAATCTTTATGATGATGCTATGAGTGATCCAGATGTTGCTCTCTACCTTCCATCAAAGCTGCAACTCTCTAATAAGTTGCCGGAGAGAAACTTCTTCTTCGGTGTTCTTGCAACTCTGAAACCTGAGTACTTAAATGAAGTTATATAAGAAGCTCATAAGAAACGCTACAGCATCTCTCCTGAAGAAAAAGAGAAGCAAGGAATTAAAATAAGCGAAACCTGGCTCTAGGAACTACAGAAGCATCCATTCATCTCAAGTAAGCTTACCCTTTTAACTTTATAGAAAAACCTGGAACTACTATATACTTGATGAAAGAGCGTAGGAAATTAAACAGAGAGAAAGTCTCAAGTAAAACATGAACTATGCAAGAGATTCTACAAAGATTTCAAAAAGCCAGACGAGATGAACATAGATGCAGGTGCTGGCACTAAGAGAAGAAACATGGGCCAAAGCAAGCCATAAGAGGAAGAAAAGAAAGATAAGACAAATCCTTTTATGGGCTAATTTAATATGTGAATATATTCACTCGCTTAAATCTAAAATTTATTTTTAAACACAAAATCTTCCTTTTCTACCTTATACTCTAGCTTTATCATCGCTGACTCTCTTAGCAGCACTCTTAATATAATCGACAGTATCAATCTTCAGATCGTGCATCAAGTGATAGAGTAGAAGTTTCTTGTAGTGGCCTTTCAATAACCCTCAATGTAATTCAATTCCATTGAACTGAGAACTGTTTGGAACATTAAATACAAGTGTTATGTTTAGCCTTTAATATTCCTTCCTTGTGTCTTTAGTTTTATGGACAGATAAGTTATCTACAAACAGAAAAATCTCTTAGTCGGCGTACTTATCTCAAAGCTATTGTAGGATCTCAATGTATTATTCGGTCTTTATTGAGCGAGGATGGATAACATAAGTCTCGAGGCCATTATCTTTGCTTATTCCACCAAGAATAGCATGAGTTTACACCTTAACCTTTTAATCATAAACTTCAATGTTACTATACCTCTTATACAAGACCTTGATATAAAGGTATTAAATGTAAATACTGCCTCATCAGCGTGTATGAACTTTATATTATGCTATTAAGCACTATGCATTTAATCAAATATATAATTTAAATTATCCATATAAATGGAACATTAAAGTCAATCACTCTCTTAATGCGATTGACTGTCTTGTAAGATATTCCATTCTTTTTATATATCTTAGCTATCGATTAGCAGAGATGTGAAGCTAAGGAAATTGTCGATGAAACATTACAGCTCTCTATGCTAGAGAGAAATGAGCCCAGTTATAAGAGTCTTATCATTAATAAGATAATCGATATGATGCTGTTAAAATTTTAGAGGTCTTTTAGGCTTAGAATTAAGATGCTATCTCTTTAAATTCAATGCTAATAGACAGTGAGACCTAACAGTTGCAGGAGAATATGGAGTAGCCTTGCTATAGACGTATATTTCAGAACAGGCTTGAGTTATTCACTATATTCATCACATCCATATCGCAACTTAATCAAAAAATCTATATACTCGCTGTCATAAACTGACCCCAAACCTCGCATATAGTCACTTAAAATACTAATATTTAAAAATTAAACCCCTACATAAACCCTTATAAAGTATGCATTAATAGTCTACTTTTATCAATCAAAAACTCAATCAAACTACCGAAAGGGTTTTGGGGTTTTGATTAACTGGAAGTAAATTTAATTAAAGAATAAATTATATAATTTAATTTTATAATTAACAAGTTTAGCAAGACATAGATAGAAAATCTAAAAATATCTCTAAATTAAAATAATTCAAAATGCTGCTACATTAGTATAGAACAAAAATACCTTTTTAATTTTTATTACTATTTAAAAAATTTAATGCCTGATGTTGATAGTTTGTTAGCTACAAAAAGTCTTAATTTTGGTTACTTGGATCCCAGAAAAAAAATTTAATTACAATAAATTAAAAAGAAAGATGATGGAAGGCTTGAGAGCTTATACTTGAGACTCAAAACCCCAAAACCCCTTAGTGAGGTTTATAAGTGCTTTGATTTGTAGTGTATAGTTGGGGTTAGTAGATATATTAGCCCTATTTGCAAAATGAAAAATAGAAATTAGCGAAATTTAGGGTATATTTATGATGAGAAATAATAAATTTATTGCTTAAGCTAAGGTATGGTTCGAGTATTAATATAGACTAAGTCAAACCAGTACTGAATTATGCAGCTATAGCAAAGCTCCTGTGCAAGAGTGCCTCAACTGTTAGGTATCTCTGCATGTTAGCTGTTTAGCATTTTAATTCTGTAACTCGAAAGTATCCTGCAAAAAAACAAAAGTTCTCACAGCACCATATTGACTACCTCTGCGACTCGAAGACTTCAAAGTATTGGGCACACTTTCCACTAGACTAGCGAGCTGTGATGTTTCATCGCAAGTTTCCTGACGCGTATCTCTCCTTAAACTATAGCCAACATTTATAGAAGAAATGGTATTACTTTCAAGACTGTCAACAGAGTGAAGAGAGTGATTAATTTTATAGTGCTATTTTATAGTAATAATTTAAACAATATATATGATTAAATTCAGAGTGATATTGACAATAACATTAAGTTCATACACGCTTATGAAGCTGTGCTTACCTTCAACACCTTTATTAATAAGTCATGGTACAAGAAGTATATTAAAATCAAAATAGTCTTTTGAAATCATGAAATTATTAATAATCAAGATTTAAATATTATATATTTCAATAAAGCTTTGTTCTTAGCTAATAAATTCTTCATTTTTAGTGTTTCCATCATCACATTCAATTTCACTTATTATTGATCAAATTTAGAAAGATATTCATGTTTGAGACCTTTCCATCCCAGCATCACTAAGAAGTATTTAAAAGCTCAAAATGTTGAAAAATCGAGAACATCTCACTTTAACAATGATATATTAGACTTAATGTTGACAGTGAAGAGCCCATTACGTTTAGTACATTTTTAATAATTTTGAGATTATTAGCAAATTAAATTACGCACTTCCTTAAATAATAATTATTAACTTAAAATTAATTAAGATATTACTACTAAAAATTCTATTTATATTAAAATAATTAGTGAAAACTATAATCACAAATCATTAAAACTCAAAAAATGTTTTAATATGCCTAATTTAATTTGCTAATAATCTCAAAATTATTAAAATTGTACTAAACATAATGGGCTCTTCACTGTCAACATTAAGTCTAATATATCATTGTTAAAGTGAGATGTTCTCGATTTTTCAACATTTTGAGCTTTTAAATACTTCTTAGTGATGCTGGGATGGAAAGGTCTCAAACGTGAATATCTTTCTAAATTTGATCAATAATAAGTGAAATTGAATGTGATGATAGAAACACTAAAAATGAAGAATTTATTAGCTAAGAACAAAGCTTTATTGAAATTTATAATATTTAAATCTTGATCATTAATAATTTCATGATTTCAAAAGACTATTTTGATTTTAATATAGATGTCTACGACTAGAAAGTGAAGGTTGTCACCCATGCAATTTTAGCTGGTATTAGCGAAGATTCAGGATTAGAGAGTTATGTCATTCACCCTCGCTCTATTAAGCGAGAGGAGTATATAGAGTTCTTACATAAGCTCAGAGAGAAGTATAGCAATCAAGAGATAATCCTGTTTGTTGACAACCTTTCAGTTCATAAGATTAAGGAGTCTAAGAAAGCCTATGAAGAGCTAAACATAACTCCTGTTAACAACGTTCCTTATAGCCCATAAATTAATGTAATTGAATTCTACTGGAGTTAAATCAAGAATTACTACAAGAAGCTGCTGCTGTATCATCTTATGCATGACTTGCCCATCGATACAGTAGACTTAATTCAAAGCAGCTGTAAGAGAGTGAGTGTAGATAAGACAGCAATTTGTGCGAAAGAGGGAAGAATGAATGTTTATAAATAATGTTTAGATTTAAACGAATGAATATATTCACATATTAAATTAACCCATAAAGGGGTTTGGCTTTTCTTACTTCTCCTCTTCTTATGGCTTGCTTGGGCCCATATTTCTTCTCTTTGTGCCAGCTCCTGCATATATGTTCATTTCTTCTGGCTTTTAAACATCTTTATAAAGTCTCTTGCTCACTTCATAAAGAGTCTATGACTTTCTCTCTCTGTGAACCTTCGCATGCTCTTTCATCAGGAATATACCAGTTCCATTCCCTACAAAGTTATGAATCAAAACTTACGAGAGAGGAATGGATGCTTCTTAAGCTCAGCGAGCCAGGTCTCGCTTATTAGAATACCTTGCTTCTTTTAATCTTCAGGAGAAATAGAGTAATATTCTTGGGAGCTTTTTCAATGATCTCTCTGAGATAACTCTCTCTTAAAGTGCCAAGAACACCAAAGAAGAAGCTCCTTTCTGGAAGCTTGTTAGAGAGTTATTTCTTGGTAGGAAGATAAACTACCAACTCTTCATCATTCATCGCATCCTCGTAGAGATTAGTGACTGAAATCTCTGGGTAGTTTGGTATATCTATAAACTTTATTTCACTAATTTTGAAGCTTTCTTCTCATCGCAGAGTATAGCTTTTAAGAATGAAATTTTGGTACCTTCCATCGTTGGAAGGAATAAACCCACTATAGCATATGATTAAGTATATGTCACATGCTTACCATGCTAAGTGAGGTATCGATAGAGATCTTCCTTGCTTCTAAATCTTGAGATAATTTCTTAAGCTTCAACCCTCTTCATTGCAGTACTTATAGATTCCATACTTGTTCCTTCTCTTGTTATTGAATTTCAAATTTTAATATATAGAGTTCTGGATCCTACTCTTAAAAATCTTAGTATTAAATATGGACATCTTATAGGAGGTCAACCTGGTAAGGATACGTAGAGAAAGCTGGCAGAAGCTGTAACAAAATTCAGAGATGGAGCTCCATTTTTATCAATTTAGTTCCATTAAATTAGTACTAAATTTGTTTAAATTTAATTAGTAGTACTAATTCCGTTTAATTTTAATTGGTACCAATTTAATAGTACCAAAACTTAATTAGTACCAACTTTTAAACTAATGAAGTTTTAATGGAAAAGTTCCAAAATGATTCAAAACCTAATTGGTACCAGTAACAACCTGAATTTATTCTCAGTTGGTACCAAAATTAAAAATATTAAGCATAAAATTAGAAAATTCATAGTTATAAACTAAGTATAAATATGAAATCTAACACCTAAGAATCAACCATTGTTGTTCCAACTCCTATAAAAAGTTAGTATAGCCAGTGAGGTAATTACTAATTAATAATAGAAATTTAAATTGAATTTAAACATGGCGGCTTACTTAAATTGCAAAGCAGTCTCTCTTGACAGTGGATAATCTTAGCTAAAATTTGGCTAAACTAAGAAGCCAGAAATCCTCTACATTGAAAAGGAGCCAGAGCTTAAAGCTCTTGAGTTTGAATCAGAAGTGTTTGTTCTAGAAATATATATTAGGAAGCAGAGAGCAGAGATGGGTATTTAAACACTAATCGAAGATGTTAAGGAGTTAAAAGAACAGCTCCCAGTTGAAAAGGTTTAAGCATTTTAATGTAATGAATGCTAGAATTTCTTCTCAACTGATTCTAACTTGAAGAGGCACATCAAAGAAATACACTCTGGTAGAGCTAAGATCTATTTCAAGCATGATAAAGTCGATGGCAGGTATTAATGCACAACTTGTATGAAGTCCAATACCCGTTCAGCAAAAGTGAAGAAACATATGCAAAAGCATCACTTAAGCGAGTTCTTGATTCAAGATAAAGAAACTTAAAAGGCTATAACTGCTAAGAGAAAGTCAAATACTATTGAGTCATAAAGATATTAACAGGAGAGACTCAAGAGATAGAAGCTGCATGAATTGATGAATCAACCTGTAGGCAACACTATATTAGCATGCTTCTAAGCCAAAGCTCTGAACATACCTGCATTAAATGCAATTGATATTAACAGTTGTATTGATAACTATTTGCAAATAAGCGTTCCTGCAAAAACAAAACTTATTGTAATTGATGATTATGCATACAAAGTGTATCCTTACAGCTATCTACTTAAGAATGAGCAGTACCAAAATGAGTTTGCTAACGAATACATGATTCTTAGAAAGGCTTAGAGAAGATTGCAAGAACTTGCTTAAGCTAAATGGTGTCATTTTAAGCTACGGTTATATCGCATTAAGGCTTAAGAAATATGAAATGACTCTGAGAGATTATCTGAATCATAACAGATACCCAGATGATTGAATAATATACTATCAGAATGATATAGGGTGTCAAGGAGTTGCATGAACTTGGATATGTTCATAGAGATTTGAAGCCAGAAAACGTAATGATAAACCTCTGCCCTTTAGATGTAGTTGTTATAGATTTCAATAGAGCATTAAGATAAGAGATAGTAACCTTAGCAAAAGTTTTTGGGACACCTGGATACTTCCCAATCAGAGTGAAATGGACTAATGGCTCTGTTTAGTGGAACGTATTGGCAATTGAAGCTATTATATTAGAGAGTGATATGAAAAGTATGGCTTACTTTGGCACAAAGTTTGAAAAATAATCAATCAGTCAAGCTTAGAAGCATGTCAAGTAAGAAATTGTATGCAAGGAAATAAAAAACATAGAAGAGATGATAATAATCAGTGCTCCCTCCTATCCAAGGTAAACATTGGATGACATCCATGTGCCACTTAAGAGAGCAAGATTCCAGAAGTTTAACAAAGACAAGCAAATAAAATTCGTTTGAATTAAATCACCTAATATTCATTTAATATACATTAAATTCATATAAAACCTGCGTTTTCTCTACTAACCCCAATAAGACCCCAACTA
This sequence comes from Oxytricha trifallax, assembly GCA_000711775.1. Classification (NCBI taxonomy): domain Eukaryota; phylum Ciliophora; class Spirotrichea; order Sporadotrichida; family Oxytrichidae; genus Oxytricha; species Oxytricha trifallax. The sequence goes on from ARYC01002455.1 coordinate 55,857, forward strand.
TACCCTAAAAATCAAAGCACTTATAAACCTCACTAAGGGGTTTTGGAGTTTTGACTCTTATTTTTGCTATCGTTTAACTGTGAAGTAACTTTCTTGAAACCATCATCGTTGGTCTCATCTTCGTCAAGATTGACATTTTCGAATTGCTTCGAAGTCGACATATTTTTTGTATTTTATAAATCATCATCATTGATAAAATTTATGTATTTAAAATCAAATAACTCAAAATAATGAATATTGATGGCTGTGTCTGGTTTTTAGAACAGTTGATTTTCTTTCTCTTCATCAATAGAAAAAACTAAATTTAAATATTAAAATAGGGGTCTTGATTTCTAACTTGAAAAAATGCTGTAACAAGAGAAACAGCACAGTGGCGATCAAAGTCATGTAGTAGAAAGATATTTATTGATTTAATTTAGAAAATCCAAAAAATAAATTAATGATAAATCTATGATATTTCAAGTTGGAGCCATTGGCAGGCTCTTGAGCTTCTCTGAAAATCTATCAAAAATGCTTCATACACTTCATCAGTAGTCAAACATAAAAAATCTATGTATATAATTTAGGATCATATATTTAGGGTATATTCAATTATTGAGAAAAAAGAAAACAAATTAGGCTAATTTGCAAAAAGAAAATAGAGAGTTAATTATTAAAATATTAATATTAAGCGAGTATAATTAAAATGGGGAGACTGTTAAAATTAAATCAAAAAAGAGATCAATTAAAATTATGATCATCTCAATACACAAGAGTTAAGATCCAACTGTCACTATTTTGAATTAAGTTTGAGTAGATCCTTATTTATTTTTAATGTATTAATCAACTAACTAAAAATGGAATTTCTTTGTTTTTTCATCTTTTATAACTTTTTCTATTTTTTGTTCATCGATCAAGTAGATGCTGTAGCTGATCTTCAAGTTTTTTCATAATTTTCATAGATATCTTCAGGGTATCTTCAGGATATTTTCCTTAAAAAATTTAAAATGTGGAGAGTGTGGAGCCCAATATTGACAATAATAGTAGTATTAGCACTAATAATCTCAAAATCAAGCATTATTATGAGTCTGGGATTTTTTAAAAACATCTTGTTTTTCTAAAATTCATAGATGTGATGTCTAATGTTGAAGATGATGTTGATGAAAACTAAGAAAAAATCAGTGATGTAAAATTTTGAAATTCTCTAGAATTTCAACCAGACTCATAATAATGCTTGAAGTTGAGATTATTAGTGCTATTACTACTACTATTGTCAATATTGGGCTCCACACTCTCCACACTTTAAAATTTTTAAGGAAAATATCCTGAAGACACCCTGAAGATACCCTGAAGATATCTATGAAAATTATGAAAAAACTTGAAGATCAGCTACAGCATCTACTTGATCGATGAACAAAAAATAGAAAAAGTTAAAAAAGATGAAAAAACAAAGAAATTCCATTTTTAGTTAGTTGATTAATACATTAAAATTAAATAAGGATCTACTCAAACTTAATTCAAAATAGTGACTGTTGGATCTTAACTCTTGTGTATTGAGATGATCATAATTTTAATTGATCTCTTTTTTGATTTTATTTTAACAGTCTCCCCATTTTAATTATACTCGCTTAATATTTACTTCTTTACTCCTCAAAATGGCAAGAGTATTTATATCTGCTATATCAAATCTTTCTAAAACATAACGTATTTACAAGATTTCTCTTATCCAAATGTGATTCATCGTTAGTAGCAGTTCAACATTACAATTATGGTTTGTAAATAGGATTAGGGAAGTGACTTTGAATTAAAAATAATGTAGAAAATTCATTGATAACAATCGTTTAATACTAATTTAGATATGAATTATTACTAAGGATAGCATTTTAAAACCCACATTTTTGGATGAATCTTGACAAGATGTTTTGAAATGGTTTGTATGTATACAATTGTCTAATTTTCCTGGCAAGTGAAGCAGTTGCTCATGTCTTAGCAACTTCATGGTTCAATCATAAGATCCCAGAATGCTGCTGAAGCTATACTTTTCATTTTATTTTGCATAACTTTAAAATTAGAGTTGTTTGAATAAATTAAACAAATAAAGGCTTAATTTAATCATTTCTAGATTTAAATAATTAAGACATCTAGAATTGTAATTACACATGAATTAGAATTATTTGTGAAAAATTATACTTTATGAATAAATTCTTTATATTAAGCGAGTATAATCGAAATGAGGAGATCATTATAAAGAAATCAAAAATGCAGTGAATTAAGATTAAGATCATTTCAAAGTATACTAATGTTTTTCCAACTGTAGAGATTATAAATTTATTAATGATTTTAAGTAGCAACTTTAAATTATTAATCAAACATGGCGATGTATCTATAGTAATCACCAACTTTTTCTTTATAAATTTCTTAGATATCTTCATTGTACCTTCCTCAAAAAATAAAAAGTCAAAAATATTAAAAATAGTAATAATGCAATAACAATAACAGCAGAAGCAACAATAACAGCAGTAACTTAACTAAAATCATAAAAAAGAGAGTCTGGTTGAAATTTTCAAGGAAATTTAAAATATTAAAAATTATTGATTAATTATTTTATATTCATCATCTTAATCATAAATATCATCTTTATCAATAAATCTTTAAACTACAATTTTAGGAAATTTGTATTTTTTGGGAAAAATCCCCAGACTCTCTTTTTTATGATTTTAGTTAAGTTACTGCTTGTATTGTTGCTTCTGCTGTTATTGTTATTGCATTATTACTATTTTTAATATTTTTGTCTTTTTAATTTTTTGAGGAAGATACAATGAAGATATCTAAGAAATTTATAAAGAAAAAGTTGGTGATTACTATAGATACATCGCCATGTTTGATTAATAATTTAAAGTTGCTACTTAAAATCATTAATAAATTTATAATCTCTACAGTTGGAAAAACATTAGTATACTTTGAAATGATCTTAATCTTAATTCACTGCATTTTTGATTTCTTTATAACGATCTCCTCATTTCGATTATACTCGCTTAATATTTTAAATATAATCAAATATCCCTGATTTTTTTGTTTGATACCTTAAATGAAAAATACAGCTTAAACATAATTTCTGGAATCTCTTGATTGAACTAATAAGTGGTTGAAGTATAAAATACTGCTTTTATTTATAAAAAAGATTCATTATTTGCAATCATACAAATCAGAGCAGAACATCTTTCAAGATTCACCCACATTCGTAAGACTATTGAATGCGATAAAGAATAGAAAGTAAAAGATAGTTTTAGATTCCTTATCAATGTCATAACTCAAGTCTCAAATAGCAACTGAACAGCTTTATATCAATATATTTCCTGCATTGAATTTAAATAAACAGTAACTTTAAATTTTTACTTTGCAACATTGTGCAATAAATCAAATGATATCTAAATAAAATCATGAATACCTCTGATACTCTAAGTCATCTTCAAAGTATTGAGCAAACTTGCCATTTGTTAGGAGGTTTTTTGACTTGGTCATTTCACCTTAAAGAATCGCAAATATTTATATAACAAGTAGGATTATTATCAAATAATCAACATAGTACAAATAGCGCATGACTTTACTTTCAATTTATAAAATGAATTCATTATAATTTATATTATTTTTATTTACACTTTTTTGTCGCTGAATGCTCCCATGATCCATAGAATAACTCACTAAGGTTTGTTATAGATGGGTCTAATATAATAAATGTTGTAGAGGAAGTCTATGAATTCATAAGCATTGATGTAGCATCATACTCTATTATTCTGAGGTATTTTTAACTTTTTTAGGCACACATCTTATATTAATTTCTAATAAATTGTACTGGAATATAGCAAAATAATCAATAAAATAATTCATTATTATATTCATTGGTCTGTTGATAACATCCTCAAGCTACATAGTTCATAAGCGCAATTATAGCTGGATTACCTTCAACGCTTAAATTAATGATAAATGTTCAAAAACATGATTATATAGAAGTGTATTGTTATAAATAATTATAACATTTTAGATTTTATCAAAGAAGTTTAAAGTTTTAATTAGTAATATAATTCATCTTCATCTTAGCTTTATTTAGAGATAATTGTACATAGGGTTCTTTAATTAGCTTTAAAATAAATATGAATAATAGATCATTATATACGATACTAATCTTTCTGTTAAAGAAATATGAATTTGGTTTTAAAAGCTTTAAAAAGTGAGACATAGCTCCTGTATAAAACGCTCCTTTATAACTCTACAGTTATATGGGATTGATTTCTTATTATAACTCATTAATGATTACTAAATGCGAGACTTGTCTATTGAAGAAGCTGATTTTATTAAAAAGTAGGCTTTCATACATTATCAGAATTAAATGATTATTTGAGATTTTAAGAAATTTGTAGAAATTAAGCGACTTTGTCTGATTTATTATTAAGCCTTGATTCTTGTATAAATTGAGTAGTGCTTATTAAAAAATATTTTTTAAAATTACTTATCAAAATACTTGAAGGCCAAAGAAGAAGCTCTTTTGACAGCTTATTCATGAATTTTTTTAAAATAAAATTACTCTAAATTCTTGAAATTTCATTGTTCTTCATTAAGATTAGTAAATAAATTCTATATATGCTGTTTGTATTTAAATCACCTTACAGACTTTATCATAATTTATAATTTTGTATATTTAGTGAATTAACTATTAAATTAAAGCTAAAAAGAATACTTATTATACAAATAAAAAAGGAGATGTTTAATAAAGGGTTTCATCTTCTTTATCATCGTAATCTTTATCCTCATTAATAAAAAATGATTCTAAGTTCTCTCTTTTTGACACCATGCTAAGCAAATGTCCATGACACCTGTGGTCTTATTTGTGGGACTACTAAAAATAAAATTTTAGGATATCATAATTGCAACTTGCATTTTAAATGAGTCCTCTATTCTACCTGCTCTGATACATGATACTTTTTATTATAACAAATTTTTGATTAAATTTATCAATGTCCTATTATAAATCATCAATCTCTTATTTTTTAAATCTTCCATTTTATCACAGAGTAAAGTTTACTAGAATATATTCTATTTGTCTTGCATTTATTCAATAAATAAATAAATAAAATAGAATTGGATGTATACAAATTCAAGACTTGAAATTTTTTAGCCTAAAACATTATCTTTGTAACTAATAGATAACTTTTTCCTGCCTTTACTATCAATTAATTTCAAATTAATTAAAAGAACTCTACATTTAGGTAGAATCTAATTATAAAAACGGGTACCATATTGAAATCACTCTGTAAAGATATGTGTAGAAAGTTTACAAAAGCTATAACAATCCATAGTTCCATTAAATAAGTGCTAAATTTTTATATATTTATTAGAGGCGGCACTGAAATCACTTAATTTTAATAAGTGCCAATTTATTTGTTAATAAACTAAATAAACACCTAGTTTAAACTTATAAGATTTTTATGAAAAAATGGGTGTTGTAGTCAATTACGAACTGCGGTAACAAACACTAAATATGGTAATAATTTCAATTTTAAATTAGAGAGGGGGCTTTAAAAGAGGGCAAATATCTGCCCTTAAAATCCAATATAACCTATTTCTTAGCGAATTAATGTATTATTTTCAATCTTTTTTTATCTAGTTTAAATATTTCTGAATCTATCAAACATAATATTGATCCCTATTAGTTAAGAACTAAAAGATAATCTGTTAGAAAATGTTAATGTCAAAATGTACGAGTCACTATGAACAAATTCTTTAAATTACAAAGTTTTCCTGAAGATTCTAAATATTACAGATAAATTTGGTTTGTTGATTTAATTGAAGTAGAAATATAAAACTTTAATGTCCTGAATGGAGGACATAGTCATTTATAGATGATTTCAGAATATTTTTAGTGAGACATTATTGTCTATACAGTCAGGTGGACAAGTTATATTGGTATCATAATGAAAAATCTTTTAATCAGGCATGAAGATAAAAACCTAAATCCCAAAAAGGTAAATAAAAAAATGGAAAATAGTAATTTAATTGAAGGACACTGGGAAGTCCAAAAATATCTCATCAAGCATTTAGATAATTTATTATCAGGAAATCCTAAATAAATAGGACCTTATTTATCAAAAGCTTTATGATGATAAAATTTAGAATTATTAAAATCATAAGATTTTTTATAGTATATCTAATAGATATTTAATATAAACAATAATGAATATCTTTTTTCGATTAATTTTTTTTTTAATACATCAATTCACTTAAAAAAAGGATTATAGAATTTTTTCAGGGAAGAGCGATACCCTTCCCGAAGCTGCCGTCTCCTAGACCCCTTTAATTACTATTTTATCGTTTTGGGATTTTGCCGTCCTGACCCAAATGATCCATTAGGGTCTGCATCTATAGTTCTCTGCTTTTGTTAAATATAATGCCAGATCTCTCATAAGAAAGATTGAAATAATTACTATAGTTCGCAATTGTTACTACAGTTCGCAATTGACTACATGACCAAAAAATATTACAATCTTATTTTGTTAATTCAAAAGTGCCAGGTCCAGCCTATTTAATTTATTAAATTGTAACAAAATCAAAATTCTTGAGAATAATATAGATATTCGCAGATATAAAGAAGTTGCTTTTTATGTAGTAAATATTTAATGGTTCTATTAGTTCACAACATGCATAAAGTCATTTTAAATTATAGCTAATTATAAAAGCATATAAAAGTTATGATTTAATTTTTTTAATTATTTGAGATAAATGGACTTATAAACTTCTAATTTCAATACAGAATCTTACATTCTCTTTAGTCAAAAAAAGAGAAAAACAGGAGAGAATAAAAAAAATGAATCTTTTTGAATTATTATATCAACCAAAAATTGATACTTTAATAACAAGTTTTCAGCGATTTACATATTTTCATTTAATGCAAAAGACTTTATTAAGTTTTTTTTTTAATTATTTGCATAATGAAATGTCTAGAAAGCCGAAACTCTTGTTGTTAAATTAGTAAGATTATAATTAAACATTTTTAATAATGAACAAGAAAAAAACAAATGAATTTTCCAATTAATATAAATACTGAGGGAGCCTTAAGTGAATACTTTTAAAGATTTCATCAGTTTGATTAGACTATTTCGTGATCATAATCTTATTCAATATAGTGATAGAAGTTTAAATTGACTTGAAGATAGAATATTTATCATAACATATATTCAGATGATTTGAATGAGACATTTTTAAAAATAATTGTGGATCAAAGGTATGAAATATATTTAAAGCTCTTTATAATTATTAGTCCATGAATTCAAAAAAGGATTCCCATTTTTGAAAGAATATTGATTTAAGCTTTCTGTTTAGTGTCTGGGTATTCACTGGAATATTAATCGAGTAAGATATGGAAATCATGTATTACTTAAGTTTTTTCTTGAAAAAATAAATAACTTTAAAGGTGGAAAAAATAAAGTGAAATGAAAAATTAAAATTCATATTTTTTAAAAAAAATAAATGGGAGTCCCTACTATTCTCGATAATTATTAAAGAGACATTCAAAACCCCCAAAACCCTTTCAGTAGTTTGATTGAGTTTTTGATTGATAAAAGTAGACTATTAGTGCATACTTTATTAGGGTTTTAATAGGGTTTATGTAGGAGTTTAATGTTTAAATGTAATGTATAGTAGTGTGTATTAGAGGGGTTTTATTTTTATTATTCATTCAAACTATACCTTGGCATCATGTGCTAATTTTCTAAATTTGATATCTCCTATCCAGTTTATCATTTAGTCTATTGTTTGCTCTGCTCTGTGGTTTGGTCTTAAGATAATCTGCTCAGCCATATCTTTCATTTTACCTTTTATCTTATTCTAGTCTAGATATTGCTATATTCTCTGTTTTGAATCTTTCTCTCTCTTACAGCTATAGTAATCATTTCTATGCATATCGCATTCAGCAATAATTGCTGCTAGAGCCCATACATCCCACTTAATATCACCATCTCTCCAGTCCTCCCTTTCTGGAAAGTATCCAGGAGTACCATAAACGTTGCCAAGTCCTGAAGCTTCAACTCTTTATGATCTATTGAAATCAATTATTACAACTCTGAGAGGAGAAAAGTCAAGCATAATATTCTCAGGCTTCAAGTCTCTATGAATATACCCTAAAGTGTACAGCTATTCTCTGCCTTTGCAAACATTTGTAAGAATAAGAGGTAGCTACTTTGGAACTCTTTAATCTTAAATGTAGTCTCTTAATGTCATTTAATATAGAGGGAGGCGAAAAGCAACATGATCTTTGGCATGCAGTATTGCATCGAGCTTAATTATAAATCTGCACTGTCTATCCCTTGCTTTAGT
>ARYC01002456.1:0-79305 GCA_000711775.1 Oxytricha trifallax
TTGATGAAAGAGCGCAGCAAATTAAACAGAGAGAGAAAGTCTTATGTAAAACATGAATTGAGTAAGAGGCTCTTCAAAGATTTATAAAAGCCAGAAGAGATGACATAGATGCAGGAGCTGGCACTAAGAGAAGAAACATGGGCCCAAGCAAGCCTTAAGAGGAAGAAAAGAAAGAGAAGCCAAATCCCTTTACGGGCAAATTTGAAATGGGAACCTATTCATTCGTTTAAATCTAAAACTTATTTATAAACACAAAATCTCCCTTCTCTTGCGCATACTTTTGCTTTATCATCGCTGACTCTTTTAGCAGCACTCTTAATAAAATCTACTGTATCTATCTTCAGTTCGTGCATCAGATGATAGAGCAGAAGTTTTTTGTAGTGGCCTTTTAATAGCCCAATATAGTTCAATTCCATTGAATTGAGGGCTATAAGGAACATTAAATACAGGTGTTATGTTTAGCTTTTCACATTCTCTCCTTGAGTCTTTAGTTTTATGAACTGATAAGTTATCAACAAACAGGATAATTTCTAATTCAGCATACTTATCTCTTAGCTATTGCAAAAATTTAATATATTATTCAGTCTTAATAGAGCGAGGGTGGATAACATAAGTCTCAAGCCCACTATCTTCACTGATTCCACCAAGGATTGCATGAGTTTATACCTTAACCTTTTGATCATAAACTTCTATATTGCTGTACCTCTTATACCAAGACCTCGATATGAAGGTATAAAACGTGAATACTGCCTCATCAGCATGTATGAACTTTATATTATGCTCTTAAGCCCTCTGCATTTAATCGAATATATAATTTAAATTAGCCTAATAAAATGGAACATTAAAGTCAATCACTCTCTTAATGCGATTGACTGTCTTGTAAGATATACCATTCTTTTTATAGATATTAGCTATAGATTATGCAGAGATGTGTAGCTCAGGAAATTGGCGATGAAACATCACAGCCCTCTGACCCAGAGAGAAATGAGCCCAGTATTTTAGAGTCTTATCATTAATAAGATAATCGATATGATGCTACTAGAATTTTAAAGGTCTTTTAGGCTTAGAATTAAGATGCTATCTCTTTAATTTCAATGCTTATAGACAGTGTGACCTAACTGTAGCAGGAGATTTATGGAGCAGTCTTGCAATAGATGTGTAATTTAGAATAGGTCTGAGTTGATCACTATAATCGTTACATCCATAACGCAACTTAAACAATAAATCTATATATTCACTGTCATGAACTGATCCCAAACCTCGCATATTCTCACTTAAATTACTGATATTTAAACCATTAACCCCTACATAAACCCTATTAAAACCCTATAAAGCATGCGTTAATAGTCTACTTTCATCAATCAAAAACTCAATCAAACAACTTCAGGGGTTTTGGGGTTTTGAATGAGATAGAGTGGTATCACCAAGTATCACCAATAGTAAACTCCAGCTACTTTTAATTTTTAATCGAACGAGCAACAAATTTTGTATAAGTTTCAACAAAATTAACTGCCACGAATTACTAATTTAATAAGTTATTTTAAATGAAATTTTCACATATCATATGGACTCCTAAAATATAAGGATTGCTGGAGGTGGCCTACATCATTTTCCATAATCCAGAGATGAACCATCACATTTAAGATAACCTAATCAAACCCCTAAAGTTGTCTTGCTATTCAACTTATTATACAATATCATATTGGGCTTATTTTTGATTTTACATATTGAATATTCTTATGTTTAAGCTTGAAAATGCTATTTTTAAATAAAATAAATATTTTTTATAAAAAGTAAATGACACAAAAGTTATGTAAAATATTAAATTTAAAAGCTAGATAATTATCAATATAGGTATTAAAGAGAAATTTATATAATTCAAATGCTTAAATAGTATATAAAATTATTGTTTTTTATATTTTAATTTTAATAGTAAAATCTAATTTGTGAATAATAATTTTGATAGAAGGGCTTTGAATGCATATAGTTTATCTATATATAATTTTGCTTTCTTTGGAAGATAACCATAAAGAAGAATTATTGGATTAGACGGCATGTTACGTTTGCCAGCGGATTCCATGGAGGATTTCATAGATCACAGTCCAAATTATTATATAACGTTTTTCTTATCTCTTTTTGTTACATCCAGTCGAGGATCTGATAATGATTCAGATATAGAAGAGGAAAGCAAATTTGACGATTATGAAGCACTTATAAATCTTGATGAAGACGTCGTGTAAAGTGTCCCTAAAAAGTTAATTGAATAGCTCCCCACTTCGAAGTTTACAGAGGGTAATAAAGCCAATTTTTCAGAAGAAAATAAGTCCTGTACAATTTGTATGTGCTAATATGAAGTTGAAGAAATGTTCATGATTCTCCCTTGTTTTAAATAATCTTTGTTTGCCTCTCATTTCAATTTTAAGAAGTATTTTAGTTTTATTGTTTGCATAGATTCCACTCTGAGTGCATTAGAGAATGGTTTAGTCGTAGAAACACCTGCCCTAATTGCAAAGACCGTGTGTGCGACCATTTTGAAGAAGAACTAAAATCAATGCGCTAACCTAGACAGAGTCAAGTCCTCAATCTCATGCAAAACAGACTACATCACCTTCAAAATAATCGCAATCGTGATCCAGATGACTTCTTTCCTAATGACAGCTTAGAATTGTACGAGGATCGTGGCGAAGAGGCTCTAGAAGACGACTATCACATCAGATTTTCTGCCAATGATAACTCGGCAATACCTTCTATTAACTTTAATTTCAATAGATAGAGCTCTATTAATCACAGCTAATTTAGACCAGAAATGTTCCTAAGATAGCCAAGAATTATTTGATTTGTAAATTAGCTTACTTTTATTATAAACTATACCATTCTTATATAGAATTGTGTATGATGATTAAAACTAAAATAATGGCTTTCCATTTCGTAGAATGGAGGGTTTTAGACCAAGAGGATTCTAAATAAGAGACTTAATGTAATAATAGAGATATAATGATATACAAAACAATAGTCACAATGACGATAACGGGAGTTTCAGCTACATGAACTCAATCAATGAAGGAAATATCGAAGAATTTGAACTTAATAATGCTTCATTTCCAAGAAGATAATAATCCAGTCATTAACCCTAAAAAAAATTTAATTTATAATTTCCCTCATTTTTTTAGACATTAACAGCAACCTTCATTGATAGCAGACCCTTCTCAGATCCCATAATCAATATAAATGCAACAAGAACACGACCTTAATGAGATGTTAATAAACTTAAGAATGCGAATTGGCAGTTTCAATCGACAAGAAGATCCCATTCATAATGATGAGGATGAGGAAGAAGAGGAGTTGGACAATAGACTTATGAGTAATAATATGTTCAGGGATAGTGAGAGACGAATGTACCAATAGCACATGGATAATCAAAACCCACAAACTATTTAAAAAATATAATTAAAAAATTGAGTTTAACTGATAAAGAATTCAAAATAAAAGTTAAATTAAAATCTGAGAGCCAATTATAATTTGAGTTAATTGATAAATATAAGATTTTCGAGAATGATATTATTTAAAAAAAAGTATACTTAAAATATTTATTATGTATCAGTTTAGTTCTTAAATTTAGATTCATGTTCAATAATGGTTTTTAATTATATTTATTAATTAAAACAAGAATTACAAATAAAGTTTCCAATTATAATAAAATTAATTATGACTGCAATCTATATTGTTGATAATTATAAAAACTTGAATGATAAAAATAGTATAAAATTAATTCTAATATTTGTATAGATTTATTTGTATCTTGTAATATATGCGGATTCTATACTGAAATATAGTATTTACATTTTATTAAATTCTTATTTATAGTATTTGAATGGAAAAAACAAACACAAAATTACTATAATGATATTGTTTATTGGATTATTTGAATGATGATGATCTTGATATTGATAGCAATAACAGTAGCAACCAATAAGCAAATGTTAATAGCTAATAACAAAGCAACTCAAATAACAATTGAAATTACTTGGCTGACTTGAAGCATCGAACACTTTATAAATTATAATCTTGAAAAATTTAATATTGTTCAAATAAATTAATTATGAAATATAATGAGTTTAATAATTTACTTTGTGATGCATACAATCTTTTAAAAATAATAACAAGAAACTTTTATTTATAGACTCATGAGAATTATTAATTAAAGAAGATTCCTTTTAATGTTAATGGGAGAGAAAGATTTTATATTTATGTAAAATTTATAAAGGATCTAAATATAATTTTTTATTTTCTAATCAGATTTATATATAAACTTGGCTTACAAAAAAAATTTTCTAAAAATTTACCGCAAATGGTTTACAATTACACGAATTAGTTTAAAAACCAGCAATAATAAATTCTATTTATGCATAATTATACATTTGTCATAATTTCCACACTTTCACTAAATTATTATTAATTGAAGAATAATAAAATCAAAAATTATATATTTAATCACAATTAATACATCTATGTATTTGAAAAGCTTTGTTTATTATCATCCCCATATCCCCTTTATATTTATTTAGACTTTTTAGATTAGTGAACAACCAATCTCTTTAAAAATTTGCTTTTAGTGAGATTTTTCATAAGTTTATCCTGCTATATTTCAAATATTTTCTAACTCATATTTCCACCATTTTGGCTCTACCCCATTATACATTATGTCATGTTTGTATCGTTTTATGTCTGATTTATCTGTAAATCTTTATTATAAAAATGTTAAGATTGTTTGAATTGAGTTGGCTGTAGAAGTTGAGAGTGTATAGACATTGTATTCTCAAATTAACTTCTGAAATTAAGATTATTTTGTGGTAATTTAATCTAAGATTTACTGTTTCGACCAACTATCTAAACTTTAGGTTTACTATAGTCTAATTAACTTTCATTCTTAAGTATTGATATTTCATGATTGTAACTTAGGTGAGTGTTTTTGTAGTTACTTTAAGTGTTTTATAGCTGATTGTATTTGTGGGAAGTTTAATCAATTTTATGTTGAAAATCTGACGAAGACAGATTCTTATAAAAGCTTAGTATGCCTGTTCTTTGCTTTAAATTTGTTTGTTAATCTCTATTACTATGTTATTTTACTCTCACTCCACTCCTATAAGAGTCTAGTAACTTATTCTGACTCTGGGATGTTTACAATCTAGGTAACATTGCTGATTCTTTACTATCTGAAGTATCTCGTTTTATTGATTTGAGTGTCGAAGTTTGAGTGAAATTTGAAGGTGTAAGAATACTTCTCTACATTTAGTTTTTCAGTTTAATGTCTTATAATCCATTTGAAATTTGTTAACTTTCAGTGATTTTTTTAAGCTAATGATTTGCTTGTGTGAAGTTATTTATATCTTTATTCAACATTGGCTAAGAGGAAGAGTTCCCTAAAGTTTTTTAAATATGTCGTTCTTTTACAGTTTACGCGTTGTGCTTTGAAATGTCTTATTAGTCCTGAAGCCTTTATGGCTAAATTATAGTGGGATAATTAAATAATAAAATAAGATATAGTGCTGAAACCTCTAAATAGCTTTACTCTTTTTGTTCTCGCAAACAGATCTGTGAATGACTCAGAATTTTACTCTAAAATAAAAAAAAATTAACCTTTATAAATTTATGTTTTAACTTACTCTTCCTTTCTACTTTCTCTTTGTACAAATGATTGAGCTGCCTCTATAAATCCTTAGCAAAACCTTAATATGTTGGAGTTTCATGCTTAAAAATAGCATCGATTTTCTTTTTGAAATCTTCTTAATTTTCATTGTTTAAATCATCATCTATTCCATTGTTTGGATCGTTAAGTGCGTTATATCCAAGAATTTTCTTTTTTGCATTCAGATTTTTATCATCATTAAGAATTAAAGATTATTAATAAAATATCCAATATAAACCCTATAAAATGTTATTGATTGACTGGCCTTCTCTTAGATTTCAATAGGGATTTCTTAAAGCTCATCTCTAATTTCTTGAGCAATTCCTAAGCACTATTAGATATTCCAGGTAGCCCTCCGATTAATTTACTGCTATCTTAACTTCTCTCGATCTTCAATTTGTTCTTTTCGATCATTTTCTGATAAAGTTGATTTTAGTCTCTACCTGGTTCTATAATCTCTAATATTTACTTAATTTTCAACAATTCTTCTCTTTTCCTGCCATGCCAATCTATAGGTAAATTCCATATAGATGGTCTCTTTTTCATAGAATGTATATCAACCTGGCAGAGAAGATTCAAATCTTATGAATTCCAAATTTTGAAGAAACCGTCCGAGGAGGCAGTAATAATTGAGTTTATGTCATTGTTGAATTATAGAAAATTTATGGGTTTTGAATGAGCTTTAGGAATCGTTTGTTCTATGTATTTGTCTATATCATCTGTTTTTACAAAGACCTTTCTATCCTTGGCTCTAAGTAAGGTTAAAATGAAAATTATATTATTACTTACTCCTTAAGAAGAGGATTAAACAAGCTTTAGCAGTTTTAGAAGTACTTTCTTTTGGGATTAAAAGACATTAAAGTCTGAGACACGTTTGTAATTTTTGGAACTTAAAATTCAAGTATAATTTCACTTATTAATAAGACTTATAAATTTCCTCGTTCATCCCCAATAATTAATTTGTATATGCCATCTTCATCTTAAACTGCCGTAGTTGAGGTAATATTCAATAAATTACAGAAAATAATTCATCAATTATATTGAGAAATTTTAGAGATTGGTTTAGTCTAAATAAAAAGTGTACTGCAGTTTCTTAAAGACCTAATATTTATGCTTCAAGAATGATTTCAAACCCCAAAAGCATATTAATCCATCGTTTGCAATTGAAATCATTAAATCATAGGGTTATAAGAATATAATCGTAACGATTTCACTTTCTTAGTGCAAAAGTATTGCTTCTAACTTTGATGATTCATAATCCCACAACTATAAAATAAAATTTACTCATTAAATGTTACGTTTATCAAGCCAGTCGAAGATCCAGTAGCAATTAAAGAATGATAAGAGCTAACTTAAAAGCAAGTAATGTCAATTTATTGATTGTTAAATGCCATTCTCAAAAATTAAAATTCTTCGTTATTTTCCTCATCATAACTTATCAAGTTCTTATTGTTATCAATAGCGAATAAAATTTTTTCCCCAGCCACTTTCTCGAACACAATTTCAGAAATATCATTCTTTAAAGTTTAATTTCTGTAATATTCTTAAATCCCAAGATCATGCGCTTTCTTTTCATTTGCTTGATGCGGCGTTCTTATACTTTCTTCTTTTATCAACAGACAATTTCCAGCATTAAAACATTTCAAATTACCCTAAAAATGATTGTTACAATATTTAGATTCTTACCGAGGTATCTCCAACGTAGAACTTTCGTTAGGTGTCATCAAAAGTAAAATCAATAATTTCAATGCCATTTTCATGATCGACTATTTGATCCAAAACTTTTATCAATAGCCCAGTTTTAGCATCCAAGATTCTAACATCATGCTTTGTGACCACATAAAATGACATATTATACTAATTCATGAAAACCTTCATTGGATAAATTTCATCTTTGTAAAATTTCCTCTGCTGCTATTCTTGCATTGAAGTATCGAAGAAAATAAACCTTTTGCCAAACCAAATGAATATATCACTTGTATTTGGTAATAAAAGAAGCCCATTAACTGGAGGTTTGTTACCTCTATAGGAATAATTAGTAAATTTATTAATCATTACTGTTAGGGAAAAATTGTTTGTTTGCATTCGAAAGTATAGACATCAAAGATTTTAATCATCAACTTTTCATCAATACTCACTATTAGAGTTGTTTTAGGGAAGAATTTAGCATCAACCACAGGTTCGGAATGCCTATAAAAATTATTAATAGCTTTGAATTACCCTTTTAGCTTTCCAACGAATGGCTTATTTTAGGCAGTTTCAGGCGACCAAACATAAATTGATTGTTCATGACCCACACTTATGAAAAATCCGCCAAAATTACTTATGTAACTTAACTTTCTAATCCCAGTTTCATGTCCCTTTAATACAGTAATCAAGAATCTTTCAGAAATATTGTATAATCTGATAGTCCTATCAAGAGACGCAGTAGCAATACAAAAATTAGGTATCTTAATCTCAACTAAGTCCATTATTTAATCGGTATGTCCACCAAACGAAAACATGTGAAAATTTGATTACTATTCTATCTCCTCGAATTTGCTAACATTCCATTAGTGTACTTTGTAATCCTTTCCTGCGGATAACCATATATCGTGATTTGGTAGGTACCAAATTCCGTTTTGAATGCACGGAGTTTAAATGGCTCTCATAAATCTGAAAAATGCCGGATTCGTGTAATCAAAAATTTCAATATGACAATCACTAGTTAAGCAAGCCAACTAAAACAAAATAGTGAAGAATCAATAAACTTACAAGTGAATGTTTATCAGAAAAAGTCATGGCCATGGTGAATATCTTAGTTTTATTTGTATTAAGAGGAATTTTGTCTTTCTAATATCCATCTTTAGTATAAATTTTAATCTCTCTTTAAAGATTCTCAATAGTCAAGAATCCATTCAACTTCTCACTGTACAAACTCTATTTTATTTCACTGCTATGAGTTACATGATCAAACTATGTTAAGCTATGATCGAAATGCCGATATTGTGATTGCGATAAAATAATGTGTGCTTTACTTTTTTGCTTTTTGCCTTTATTCCCTTAACCATTTAATGCCTCTTCATCGTCCTCATTTTCTGTGGTAAAGTCTTCTTCCTCGTCAAAATCTGGGTCCCCACCTCCATTTGGCATTTGAATCTCAAATGATTAATTATTCGTTACATTTTACTAAGTGATATCTTGGCTTCTGTTGCCGTCATTTTTCTTACTTTTACCCCTCTTTAATTCGTCTTTGCCAGCTTTTCTAATCATAACAGAATCAATTATATACTGAGTGAATTCACTCCATTCCATATGCTTGTCGTCGTTTATGTCAACTTCAGAAAACAATTGAGTTAATCCTTGAACTATTTCAAATTTTTCATCTTCTTTAAATTCCAATACGCATAGCATCAACCTATTTTATAAAAATAAGAAATCCTAAAGCCGCTTCTAGTTAACTTACCATATAAAAGTTGATAGCTCTAAACCTTCTGGAAACGACTCAAATTCTTTCTTTAGAGCTTCAAGTTTTTTCTTATCTAAAAGCTGCATTAATTTGCTGCTATTTTATTGATGCTGATTCATTTATGAAATGTAATATTATTATAAATCTAAATTAATGTCTTTCTTATTTAAAAAATAAAGCAATTTATGAAGAATAATTTCAAAAAATTTGAGAATAATATCTAAAGATTATATTATAAATTCAATTTTGCATTAACTTTTGGATTTAATTATAATATTGAGTAAAATATTTGTTAAACCCAGAGAAATTTGTACATAAATTAATAGTATATTTAGAAAGACCAAATATTAAAAAAATATTTTATTAATCTTTTTTAGTTTTTATATCTAACTACCTATGAATAATAATATTAAGTATAAATCTTAAAGATTATAAATATGGGTTGCTCATAAACAAGACCACCAACTTACAACGTCATTCATGAATACACTCATGCCAAGCTGACTGTGCCAAACTCCACAGAGTATGAGAACGATTTCGAAAAGGAGGCATTCATGATGATTAATCTCATCAGACATGAACCTAAGAAGTTTATTACTCATGTCAAATAGATTAAGAGTAAGTTTTAATGTAACAAAATTATGAAAACCAAGTCCCTTCACTAATTTGAAATATTCATTTCTTGTTTTTTTTCAAATCTAAATTATTTCATTTTCTTTAAGAAACTCAAATCTAATCTTTCAATTTTAGACGACAAGTAGTACAAGGGCAAAAACTGGGCTAAGCTTATTGAAGAAATGAACAGCATCTAACACCCACTTCCATTCGTCACTCTTGATCAGGATGCTAACAGAGCTTGCAGACAAAACAATTCTGAGCTTCTTAAAGATCAAACTAAGGAGCCAGCTATCGGTGGAAACATGACCCATTAAACTAAAAAGCTTTTTACTAAGAACTTAATTTAATACTCTGCTAAGTTTATCAGTAGATCCTCGGATCACAAGCTAAAACTCCAAACGCTGAGGAATCAACAGTTTTCGGTTGGACAGGAACAGCCCATGAACTCGTTTTGCTCAACTTACTCCAGGAATTTGAGAAGACCAGCAAGCCAGCCCTCCTAGATCCCCTCACTACCAAAGTAGGCATGTCTTTCCAGGCTCACAAGAAAACTCAAAATCTCTTCCAAATCCTCTATGTCAAGTCAAACAGCAACAACATCGAATGAGGCCTAAGTTAATCATCAAATTATACTAACTTAATAATGCCTAAAATAAGTATAAATTTTTTTAATTTTATATTATGTTGTTTTTATAAAAAAAAGAGATTTAATTTTTTCCAAAAGAAATTGATAATTACTTTCAAACTAACAAAAGTATACTTTAATCCTATAAAAATCTGCCTAATAATTCAATTGATAATAATTTATCAGAAAATCTATCTAATGAAGAATTTCTTCAATTATCGTGTATCGCTCCCATAGTTCGATCATTCGGAGATTATTAAAAATTAAATTATTTAAATCAAACAACTTGTAATTATAATTTATATAAATTGGGATTTATTCTATAATTCAACTTTAAAGATTCTAATATATTATCAAACATTTTTCTGAAAAAGCCAGTTTAAGAATAGAAATTTATTGGATAAATTAGAAAATGTTTGGATTAATACCTACTATGGTGGCTTTTAAATTTTTATAAATTTTATTAATTAAATAGCATAAAATGATATGCGAAGAGCTGATTTTGGCAATGCAGGGATGGAAGTTGACAGATATGAATAATCAAGTAAAGCCACTAGAAAACGATCGTCTTTTCCAAATGAATCTAGTGATGCAACCAAGAATATAATTTCATAAAATTTATATATCCAGGTTTTAATAATATGCAAATTATTTGGCAACATAATAAAGCTATAATTATAGCTTAAAGAGCTAGGGAGATAAGCCTTCGAAAGACTATGGACTTAGCTAATTTGCTAATAATTAACAAATTGCAGCAAAAACTAAGAGAAGAGGGAACAAAGACGCTTAAGAGAAAGGCCATTAACAACAGGTAAAGCAAATTTTTCATTTTTTCTTACTAGTTCTGGGAAATATTTATTGTAAAAACTAAAATTGACAATTACGATGAATTTAAACTTGCTTTTTATAGACAATTGGAAATTAAATGAAAAGAGAGAAATTGAAAAGGTTAAAGGTTAAGTTAAGAAAAATTGATACGGCTTGCACCTTTTTTGGATTTTTAGGAGTTTTCTTATAAATTTTAGAGGTAATTTTTCAATATCAAAATAACTTAATTTACTAGATTGAGATCTAATTTGGGAATTAATAATCGAATACTAAATCTGAGATGAATAAAAAATACACCAAAAATTTAATAAAAAATTATTTATTAAAATTTTCATGAATGCTTCAAATTAAGCATTAAGAATCATCACTTCACTTTCGACTGCTTTATTAGGTAAATTTTATTTAACAAATATTCTCATCCAAAAATTGTAGTATTTCTAAATACATACTTTTACTACAAGCAGTATTCTTATAAGCGCTTGAAAGGCTTCTAAATATCTCTGGGTGAGACTTTCTCTAGAAGTAGGGAGTACAAATTAATGATTTTAACAAACATCGTGAATCTATTTCATTGCCCACCATTCTATGATTATGGATTCCTTTAAAAGACCACCTATCACATCTACAGATAGAATTTATCAGTCATTATCTTTTAGATTTAGTTTAAAATATCTAGATTAATTTTCAAGCGCATTTTATAAAGTATTTTTTGTTTGAAAATCTCAAATATCATGATCCTAAGATTCTATCTGATTGTCAGATTAATTACAAACCTTTCTTAGTGGACAGACATTCACTCTGAAGAATGTTGTGAAAGAGAGGGGTTTGAGGCAAATCTGTAATTTGCAATAAAAAGCTTGCTTAAAGAGAAACCTTTTCAAATGCTTGCAATCAATTTCTTTATAAGTATTTTGGCATTTGGATTTTCTGTTAGATCTTTTGAAAGGTAAACTTGCATAATTTTGTCATTCTCTTTAATAGGGCTTATTATGAAGATTAAGAATTTAAGGAGATTAACGACAATTCTGTGCCATACTAAAATTATAACTATATTTGGAATAGCTTCTGGTTAGTCGTAGTCACAATGACAACAGGTAAATTATTTATTCAGAAATGAACTTAATATCCCTATAGTTGGTTTTGGAGATTTTTACCCAGTTACCGATGGCGGAAGACTAGTGATTATAATAGCTTGTTTTTGGGGAATATTTATGGTATCTCAATTTGTTTATACTTTGCAAGTTCGCTCAGAATTTACTCTAGCAGAACAAAAAGCTTTTGAACTGCTTAGAAGATTAATTCAAAAACAAGAACTTAAAAAAGAAGCTGCTGCACTTATTATTGCGTGGTGGAGAGCTAGAAAATTCAGGAAGCTTCATCAAAAGAAGACAATTCATACATCTGACCTTACTAAGTACGCTACTTTTATTGGTAAATAAAAGAAAGCACCCAAATCAATGATGAATATAATCAACTTTGCTCAGGATGTTTTTGTCAAGAGAATCAATCAGTTTTAAAAAGAAAGATAGCGAATTTAAAAATAAGGAATACCGCTTAGCGAAAATTTATAGAAAATTAACAAGCTTATTGAGAATCATTTGAAAGAACTAAACAATGCTATGATTAAATTTGTTATTTAATTATTTTTATTACTCACTTATGATGACATTTAGAGAAATGAGAAAGAATATTGAAAAACTGACTGCTGAAATAGAAAAAGACAATTTAAGTATCGATAACGTTCAAGTAAATTTACAAAATCTAGACTACGTTCTGAACAAGATAGTCTACATAAAATCTCATGCAGTCGATATGATGTTCAAAGACGCCATTGTTCTTAAGAAAGAAGAGATAGATCAAGAAACTAAAGTTAGAGGGATGCAAAGTCTTCAAAATTTAATGACTGATGCTTTAAGTTTGATAATGAAAGATACTTAACATAAGCTGTTTGGGTTCGAGTGGGAACAGAAAGAATTTATGCACAAATCAAATTTAAATGACATGATAAGGAAACAGATGAATTTCAAAAACTAAGCTTTTGAGTCATTCAAAGTAGAATAGGAAATAAGTGGATAGTAAATGGAAAATCTATCTGCACCTCATTAGAAGATAATGAACTTTGATGAAAAGATATAAAGTCAACAAACTGATTTTTAATAATTACACTCACCTAACAACCCATTTTAGTTTGATCAATAGCTTACAAAATAAAATATAAACAATAATACTCCACAACTTTAAGGCTTAATTTCACCAAGTTAAAACATTTTAATTTGCTTATAAATACAAAAACTTCTTATATTAAAAATGTGAGACTATATAAAACGACTCACTGTTAGCCTCTGAAGAACTCAAAGAAACTCCTTCAAATCATTAGCATATGCCTATAAGTAATTTAACACCAGTTAAGAGCATTAACTTTGAATCACCATATGAAATCAGGTAGAAAGAGGATCCTGTTGAAATGATATTGGAATTAATTATTTTCCACTATATTTACATTTTTAAGTTTTACTCGTATTACTCATATTGGATAGTAATTCTTCAAATCAGAATAAGCTTAAAAACAAAAAGCTCCACCTAATCAAATCAGAAATTGATGAAATAAAGAATAAATAGAACAAAATCAGCCCGATTTTAGATAATTAAGATGTTCTACCAGTTTAAATATAGTATTTTTTATTTAAGTTTAGCCACCTCAAATTATTCACGATAATAATCCCTGGGGAAGCCTAAGAAATTCAACTTACGATCAATACGTCGTAAATCAGAACCAACTAAATATAATACAAGAAAACGAAATGTCAGGTTCTAGAAAGAAATCCTCGATTGAGCAAGGAGTTTTCAATGATATGTTGAGAAATATAAATAGTGATAAAATTTAGAGTAAATCAAGATAAAACGAAATTGATTAGCAAAAGATTGCAAGGAAAGACACTCCAATAATTACGTTTTTATAATCATTTTTATAATTAAACTTATATATTACTAGAAATTTAATGCTATTTTTAAAATAACAAGTATCATTCAAGAAGCGTTGAGAATGTCGATTAAGATTTCATCAGAGGGAAAAGGCAATAACAGCACTTTTAATAATAATTAGTTCCAAACTTAATCAGAAAATTCTACTGTTTTCTCATTTATGAACAAATTTATCTCAAATTTTCCATATTAAAAATACAGAGATAAATTAGAAATAAAAACATATCCTAATTATTACAATAAATTTCTCAGGGAATAAGACAGATAACCAAGTCGACATTTTTCAAACTAAAGAAAAAACAAAAGAATAGTAATAATATTTATTGTCTCAAAAATAGAAAAATCCAATAAAATAATCAACTCTGCAAGCTGTTTAAAATAGTAAAATTAATATCTTCATGAGCAATCAATTGTATTTTATTTTTCAAATCAAATAAATTAATTGGTAAAATTAATAGACAAATTCTATTTGTAAATGGATTATATATATAAAATAATTTAAAAAAAAGCATTTAATCAATTAGAAGTTGAAGAAGAAAAAGAAGTTACTATGATTAAAGAGAGGTTGCAGAAAACAGGACAGTGGATGACTCAAAACCTCCCCTCGTTTTTCGATGAAGCAATGATTAACATGGTCAAAAGAAATTAATATAACTATTTTAAATTTTGCAATTAAAACAAATTTACTTTAAAATTAATATAAAGAAATAATTAAATAATTTTAGCGTTTCTTTTATTAAGAAATCAATAGTACTCAAAAAAGCATACCTTACATAAAAATTAAACTATCAGAAATATTTGAATATCATATACATATATTTTGATTTTATTATTGAAGTTAATTTCGATATATCATCTGTTTAATCTCATAAAAATAAAGTAATTGATTCCTAGATAACTAATTATTTTACTTTTAATTATTAATAGCTTTCTAAAATATATACATGCATATAAATATTGTGGATCTTAAACTTAAAATTAATAAAAGGTTTGATGAATAAATATAGAATTTAATATTTAAATTATGAATTAAGTTTAAACTGAATGAATAGAGTTACGTCATTAAACGTTTTAAAATACTTTTTCTTAATTATTGTAATCAACCCTCATTTGATATAATACTTTACTTTTATTAAATATCTAAACTAATTCTATTCAATATAACTATGTTACTTGAAAATAACCTCATTGAGTGGGTTGCTGTGTTTGGAATAGCTCATCCTCGATTTATTGAAATAGTTGAATTTTTTCAATTTAATTAGAATCATGAATAAAATCCTAATCTTAGTTCCCTTAAAAACTATCTTGCTATGGTGACTGGAAATGTTTCATGTATTTTCCTTCATCTCCTACAAATAAAATAAGTAACTTTTTAATATTGAGGATATGGCATGGTTACAGTAAATTTAATATTTATTATCAAGATATGAAATTATTTAAAAGAGCCCTTTCTCAATAGAATTGATAGTGGGTTGAAAATATTAATATAAATAGCTTACTTATGGTGTTTGGTGAAATAGTCTTCTCCCGAGTGGTGCCGCTGTTCACACCCTCTTAAATTAAGGATTTTTTAGGAATAGACAGATGCTAGTCAGTCATTTTCCTGAATTTACTCAGAGGGGGTTTTTAGAAGAGAGGATTATAATTTCTATTTTGTGAGATTTGTTAGTTATTCATTTTTATTCT
This sequence comes from Oxytricha trifallax, assembly GCA_000711775.1. Lineage (NCBI taxonomy): Eukaryota > Ciliophora > Spirotrichea > Sporadotrichida > Oxytrichidae > Oxytricha > Oxytricha trifallax. The sequence continues at coordinate 15,874 of ARYC01002456.1, forward strand.
CTCTTTTAATTATAAGTTTAGGAAATTCCTCCCTAATTAAATAATGAAAAAATATGAAAATTTAACAAATTTTGTACTGTTTTTAATTCTTATGGGTAATTTATTGTAAATTATCTAGAGATACATTTAAGCTTAAAGCTTGAGATTTTACTGAAAGAAAATGACTTTAATCAATATAATATAAATGAAAAAAAGAATTTTTATAGTAGTTAAATGGTAAACATTTATAAATAAAATATTAGTGCTTTCTTAAAAGTTAATAATATATAATTTTGAAATATATATTATTTATTTTCATTCTTCTCATTAATTAATAATTCTAATTGTACTCTCCATTTTATAATTAGATTAACATAAAAGAGTTCAACATTTTTAAACTAAAAATGTTAATCTTTTAAAAAAGCCAAATCTAAGATTATAAAAATGAAAATTTAAATATACAAACAAAAATAAATATAATTAAACAAACTAAAGATTTTTTAATATAATTATATTTTTCTCTTGATTTCTGGAAAGAGGGATAAAATCTAAAGTTTGAACTTGTTGTATGCTACTATCACAATTATTTATTGGGGACAGTTAATTAGATACTCCTGCATTATTGATAGTCATATTATCATTAACCTCTGAAGTGCAAAAACTGCTTGTATTTTCTGATGATATTTGCTGTGATGACTCTTAGCCTCATTATATATATATATTGAAATTATTTTGACATTTCTTTTTCATTATAAACTAACTTAAATCTAAACAATGCCTTAATCATAGGTCGATTTTAAATCAAAAGATTTGAAAACAGGTTTTAGGGGTTCTAGTTAAAGAGATACTTAGTGACTACTTTTTCGATACTAATTTGAATTTTCTGGACCTATTTCATTATCATATGTTGAAATGAATAAGCTTAAATCAGCTTCAAGTATTAACTGTTTTTACAAAAGCAAATAATTAATTGCAATGAGACTAATTAGAGTTAATTTAAGTGGTAATCCATGAAATTACAGTCTTAAAAGCAAATAAATCCAAAAAGATACCACGAATATCAAATAGATTGCTAATAAACACAGTTTTAATAATTTATAGAGCCCGCATAATTTAAATATTACGGGGCTTTCGGATTTCAGAATCATTTACATGAAATCAACTCTGAACTTCTTACGAGTCTTATCGCTACTTTTTAGATTTTTTCCTATTTCTTTTGTAGTAGTAACTACTAAATTGATTTGTGAAGAATTGTCTTGTAGCTGCTTTCTTCTTTTCCCGTCTTATCACTATAAAATGTTGAGCATCATCTCAATATTGCTCTCTATTACCTAGAAATTCAGATATATGTTATGTAGCTCAGTAATTGGACCGAAACGAAGGCCTTTATGCTCTGCATATGTGTTTTTTAGCTGGAAGGTTGAACTTTCCTATTATAGTCTTATGCGATAGGCTTACTTGAAAATTCTTTATCAAGAATTTAATTTTTAGAAACCCTATTAAAAAGCCTCAAGTAGTATTCATAATCCTTCATGAAAAGAGGAACTTTTTATTTAATAATTTTCTTCAATATCATTCAATTGAAATTTAAAAAATAACATAAACTTGTTTTGAAAAATATTGCCTTTCTATTTTATATTTATGATTAATGTCTCCATAATTAGGTTGGTTTAATTGTTTAGTGAATATATTCTTACTTGATTTTGAAATACTACTTCTTCGCCTAGGTAGCCCCAAGTATCCTCTCATTCTATCTCTGAAATCAATTATGTTCCTAGTTTTTTCATATTATTTTAATGCAGGCATTATTTTATGCTCATCTCTGAATAATGTTCCTATAGTAGAAATTTAGAAAATATTTATTAATTTTTAGTGAGATCAACTAGCTACTTTTTTATAATTTAATTAATCAATAAATATCATTTGACTTTTTCAATAAAACTTTCAATTTTTTATTGTAATTTGTGAATCTACGTGAGTAAGATCCTTGCGAAGGATTATAAAAACTATTCATTTTAAAATAAATAATATTATGATTTAATTATTTTAATTATAAAGGATATAGATAGCTTTAATTTCAAGAAAATAAATTAAAATTTTTACTTTTCATTAGCTAAGCCTCTTCCAGCAATATAAATTCTTGATCAAGCAGTTAATGGAACAAATATAGCAAGCGTGCGGATTGATCCTTAATTTTGTAGAACGCTAACATTTAATGATTATTTTTTACTTAAAAAAATTAACTTAGTAAAACCATTATTATATTAAATATTTAAGGGCTGTTTTGTTGAGATGTCATATTTAGAGTGACTTTAAAGAAGTTAGAATCAAATTTGACTATTTATTAACAAACAGTTAGTTAGAAGTAAAATATTAAAATATTTATTAGCTATAAAAGATTATTTTGAATGTATGTTTTTTACTAAAAATGCTATAATTGAGTAATTTATTTATCATAAAATGTATAAAATTTTCACAAAATGTTAAATTGATTGACTATTTAAATAATATTACAATACTAACAAAATAACTGATTGATAACTAAAACATATAATTTATTCAGGCACTTCTATTAATTGATGATTTAGCTTTGCACATAAAACACTTCATTCATTAATAATAGACAATTATTTTATATTAAACTAGTATTATATTAATTTCATATTTGATACAACTTATTTATATCCACAATTTCATGTTCGCATTCAAATTAAAAATATTTAATGTGTCTGATAAAAATTTCAATAAGCTAATTGATATTAAACAAAAATAATTAAGGTTTTTATATATTTTTTTTCATGAATTTTTTCCATTTATATGTTAAATTGAAAATATTTTACAATGTAAATTAATTTTATATCCCATTTTTCTTAATAAAGTTAAATGAAGATGGGAATTTATTGATAATAATATAATATTAAATAAAAATGACAAGCTTCAAGCCAAACCCATTGAGCGTACTCGGAAGACTTAGCTACGGTACTCACCTCTTATTCTACCCACTTGCTGGAGCTGCCTACTATTTAAATAAATATTTAATATATATCACAATGATCTTCATGGCAAATTACAGTTTTAAAAGGATTTAGAAAGCAAGATTTATAAAATAAATCAATGAAATATTTCGTTATTGGCCCAGAGATGAAGAGAAGAAACGACGCAGCTGAGTAACAGGAATGGGATAACATGCCAAAAGCACACAAGGTTGACCCAGATCTTTTCAATCCATTCTCTCCAATCCCCTATCACAACAACCAAGAGCTAAAGTACGCCTTCGCTCACGTCAACATGCACAACTACGTTAATGCCAACCACTTTAACGCAAAGGAGTATGTCTGGAAAAACTATCACACATTATAATGTAGTTATGTTTAATAAGGAAGGGATATTGGGGCAATCTAATAGAATGTAAATACTAAAGTATATTATTTATATTTAAAATCACAACTCATACGATCACAGCAACAAGAACGAGTACATGTACAACTGGACTAGCACACACTCACCAAAGGATCAACACGAAAAAAAACACCACTGAACAATTCAAGTGTGACTTGTTAAAGGCATCAAGCATACGGTTCTTTGCGAGTGAAATCGGACAAGATCATAAAATTATAAATGCCAAAATTATTTCAATTTGCACTCTTATAAGAATACTTCAATATAGAATTTCATAAAATATTAATATTTTCTTTACAATTTTTTAGATATGTTATCCTATAGAACCCGTGAAGACCAATCTTATTTAACCGTAATAAATTAAATCTAAAATTTGTCAGTCAAACGGAATTTATGGTAAATGTGTTTGTAAAAATGATTTGGCATTTATTTGTTAACTGAGTTTATTATAAAAATTGTTATTCGTTTAATTTTTCAAATAAAGCCTTTTAATATATATCTTAAACTGAGTTAATGAAGAATGCTGGTTAATTTAACAAATCACATAAATCATAATTTTCATTCTCTTTACAAATCTATAACTATTTTAATACAATTGTAAACTTCAAAATATCATAGTAGCTTTTATCTTCTTTCCAAACTTCGAGGGTAGCATTTGATAAATCTCAGTACTGAAGTTATTTATAAGGAATAATTTATACTAGGTTATCAGCGCTTCCTCGATAGTCTAGTTGGCTAGGATACACGGCTCTCACCCGTGAGACCCGGGTTCAATTCCCGGTCGAGGAGTAATTTTTTCTCACATCAATTTTTTTCTATTGAGCACTATATAAATCAATCCTTTAATCATTAATAACTTGAACTAACATCTCTCTTGATTTTTCTATCTTCTACTTAATGAAAATGAACATAAAAATAACGAAACAATGGATTGAAATGAAAAATATATACTTTTAGAATTTATTTGGCTCAACTATACTTATAGAATCATTATAATAAAAGAGTGGATCTGTTACTTGCCCTTACTATATGTTTTTCCTTTTAGATGTAGGGATTTTGGTTTATCCAAGGCAATGGGTTCGTAATGGGATTATACTTATCAGGATCAATTGAATTTTCTTTTGTTTCAATAATGTGTGCCTTAATTTCGTTTCTCATAGGTGATTAAAACTAAGGTTTTTTATGGAAAATTATAAATTCACTTATTATAGTTGTTGTAAGGCAAGATAACTTTCATACTTTGACTAGCTCCTAAAGTTCTATGCATCTAATTTTATTCACCTCCTTCTTAGTTAGTATTTGATGTATTTTATCGTGTTGTACTTAAAATCTGAGTTGCTCCTCTCTTCAAAGGAGAAGTGCCAACTGTATTGAGATTATGAATTCCTGGAATCATAGCTTCAAGCATGTTGACTTCTCCGGATTTATAATTATGCAAATCCAACCTGTTCATTCTCTTCTCCTAGTCAGTCATAGTTCCATATTTATGTTTCTGCAAATCCATGATTTTCATCTAGTGATCTAAAGTGTCTTTGTATATTTTCCTGCGGTCTCTGTCTTAATCCTTAAGAGTTCTCTCAAACTATCTATAATCTGACTCGTCTTTATGTCTATCTTCAATTACTCTTTTCATATCAGTCCTATCTTAGTTGACTTTATTAAGCTATTAATCCATGAGCTATCGGTTTGTGTGATGCATATCTCTCAGGCCTTACATACGAATGTCTTTCTCAAATTTTTCTTTTTGGTCTTGCCATTACTTATATTTATTCTCATTCGTCTGCTCAATTAGGTCCTGTTTACTTTGCTTATTAACTTCTCCTTTCAAAACATGATCGATGTGTTGATTCATTCTTCTTTGCATATCGTTTTCGAAATCTTTGAAAAATCTGCGATATTAGTCCTCTCTCTAGATCTCTTTTTGAGAATTCTGTTCGCATAGCTACTACCATTCTTTACGATTTCTTTCAAGTAACTGCCTTTCTTAATCTGTCATAACGTTATTATATTTTAAAGCAATATCCATTTCTAGTTTTAACTTATTTAGATTAAACGGTGTTATTATTGTATGTTAATGCTTATACAAAGGATGCAATACTTCAATTAATGAATATAACTTCTCTTTGCTTTCCATGTTTCTCATTTTTTCAATCTCCAAATCTCTCTTGACTCTATCTTATCTATTTCTCTCCTCCTCAATTTCCATCCCTCTATCAAGCTTCTTTTTGGAATCATTTTCATCAATATTTTTCTAGTACTAGTTTTTTAGATAGCTCTGATAATTTCTATCCTCAACTGTTTTTTATGAATTCAGTTACTATAGTACCTTGTCTTTTTGAACCATTAAGTCATATTCATGCTTTTTCAAAGTTTAATCTTGCATTTTTTATTGAAGTTTTTCTAGGCGTTATTGATCCAGAAATTGCTAATATTCTCCTCTTTCTCTTCGCTTTAAATAATTATATAAAACTACATTTATTCATACAAGATTTCAAAGGGTGTAATTTTTGTAAATTAAAAATGATTCTATTTTTACATAAAAAATGCTGTTTGTCTTTCTTCTCTTATTCAACAATCTAATGTCTAGCAGTCATATGCTTAACCATGGCTCCCCACTCATCGAATTTTCCTTCTCTGTCTGCTGGATAGTAATGCCCTCCTTTTTATTCATACTCAGCAATTTTGTCATGCTTGGTCTCAAAGTCACCCTCCTTTTTGTGGCCATAAGCCCTGGATTTCAAAGTATCGTTGATTCCCCACTCCATTAATTTATTTATAAATTAGGTTTTATATATAAAATTAGTGCAGCTGATAATTAATGAATAATTTATAAATAATTAAGAGTCAAATTTATTGGTTTTATTGGTTAATTTTAATTTCAAAGTTAATTTATATATTTGATCATACTACTATTGGAGTGGGAATATAAACTATACAAAATGTCTGGCTCTCTAAATAAAAATCTAGAGATAAGTTCTTATAAAGTTGAAGCTAAAAATTGCTCAACAACAACTCTTTTTATTTTTCTTTCCATGCTTTTTATTGTTATTTAAAGCGAACTTTTTCGTGGCAGCTCCATCTGTGATTTTTTAAGGTCTATAAATAGAGATAAGCGATGACAATTTTACTTACAAAATAGATTGGTCTGCAGACATTACTTGCTTCAATATAATTCAAAAAAGAATACCATAAAATGGGATAAATCAGTATTTATTATTTTAATTATATAAATTTGATCAATAGCTATTGAGCAATTCTATTGAAAGCAATTTCTACATTTAATCCATCCATTGCCGATGTCTCATCATAGGGGATATTGTTATTTTTTCTCAGCCATTCTTCAACTTTAGGAACAGGAACCTATCAGATTTAATTAATAACGAATAATTTAATGAATCTGATTCAATTGCTTTTATGAATTTGAGCTTACCTTTCTTTCATTTGGTTTATCAACTTTATTACCAAACACAAAAAATGGGAAATTATCTGGGTCCTTAGGATTGGCTTTCACCAAGAAATCTTGCTTCCAAATTGTTAAGTTTTCAAAACTGCGTTGATTGGTAATATCATAGACTAATACACATGCTTCGGCTCCTCTATAAAACGCCACTCCTAAACTTTTAAATAAAAATTTTACGAAGTAAAATCAAAATTAGTAATGAATAAACTTTGATATCTCTCTTATCCAGCAGTATCCCATATTTGTAGCGTGACTGACTTTAATTCATCTCCCTCCATTATTTCTAACTTTTTGCTATGAAAATCTGCTCCAATAGTGGGCTTATATACCTGAGAGATACTCTTGCGAATGTAACTAAAGTTTAAAACTTAGTAAAATGCTATTGATAATATAAAATTAAGTATGATGTCAGAAAATATGCAATTTCTTGTCTCAACCAAAATAGTATGTATAAACCAATGTTATTTGTTTTTAGCTTACTTTTAGATAATTGATGTCTTTCCTACTCTATATTGAATCGTTAAGATTTTATTCTAGATAATTATTTAACTTACGCGCAATCACCTAGAATGATAATTTTGAAAATGTGATTCTTTCTTAGCCCCACTTACTGTGAAGTTGCCTTTGGTTCCATTATAGCAAATTAATTATAATTTATATTATTTTATTAGTCTATAATATTGAATGGGTCTATTTATTTCATTTTATTATATCATGAAAATCTTATTCTATGAATTCAAAATCCCCCCCCATATATTTGTTTAAAATTTAATATAAATAAAATAAATATCTCTAAAACTACTAAAACAAAGATAATATTTTGTAAAAGACACATTTCAAACAAACACATAAAAAGCAATGAATTTACTAGAATTTAAGAACAAATATAACATTGAAAATCCTAAGAAGACATCAGACATCGTTGAGAACAACTTCTTCGGGTGGACTTCTGGAAATTTCTACAGAACTTCTTATAATGATATGGGATCAAGAGTAAGTAAACTCCATTATTATAAAAATTTTAAAATCGTTTAAAGTCTATAGTATATATCTTTATAAGATAATTAAAAATATAACATAGCAAAGTTTATACAAGATGATATTGATATTTTTTGACAGAGTCCAGCAGAGAGGAAAAATGCAGCAATTCCAGGTTACAAAGGTTTCGTGCCAGGCATGAAGAATGGAACTTTAATTGGTAAGAGGTATACAGAGTCTACTAGACAAAGTCTAACAAGAGAAAATCTCGATTTAAAGCCATAATTATTCTCTTCAACAGGGTAAATATCCTTTTTATATACTTCACTAATAGCGTTTAATTAATACAACAATTATACTATAGGTTTAACTTCTCAAAAATACCACGCTAAGATGAGACTTTGCATGCAGTTAGTCCAAAGTACAGGCCCCCCTAAAAAAAAAGAAAAAATTTCATAAAATTAAATATTAATAATTTTTAAACTTGTTGGTTAACATTAAAATAAATTTTATTACCTTTTTTTTAATGTAAAAATACAATCCTTTTATAAGTAATTACTTTTTTTTAAAAAAAATCATAGATATAAGAGCATTTTTTTAGATTTTATTTTTTATGGAAAATAAAACTTTAATTAATCAAACAATGAACTTAGTTAAGTTAGCAATGTTGGGGACTACTAAAAGTACGGTAAATCAACTATCATGGATACTGCACCAAACATGAAGCCAGATAGTTGGACAACAAATGCACGCTCATCGTACTACAACCCAGTTGAGCTCCCCAGAGAAAATTGGAGAGCCAAGCAGTCAAGTATCCAATTCGATGATTAATCACAAGCTCAAAATAACTAGAAAAGAGCTTAGAGAGTTAACAGCTCAGGTTTCTCTCAGAATAGTACATTGTTCGATGGAACAGGTTGGACAACAGAGAAGAATTTGCATGGAGATTAATTCAGAACAGCTTACAGAAATCAATATAATCAGGATAAACCTTTTCACAAGGTACAGCCTATCTTAAATAATGGTAGATTAAGGAAGAGAGAACTTGTCTATGACAAGCATTGACAAATTTTATGTATTAATTATGTTGAAATATGTTTAATTAATGGTTCATCATAACTCTGGGAATACAATCAAAATTAGAATTGCATATAATTAAAATTCAATCTATAACTATAGTAGGATTCTTTTTATTTGGAGGTTCTTTTTAATTTGGAGATGAATTAGATTCCAGATCAGAATCAGAATCTTCTTCGCTTTAAACTGGCGATTTATCATCGCTTTCATCCTCAAAATAATCTTCTTCAATTTCCTCTTCTTTTATCTCACCATCAAGTCTCTCGTTAATAAATACTCTTAATCTACCATCAATACTACAAGCGACTAAAATCCCTTTAATAGATGATTGCAAGTTTGATGGCTATATCTTTTAATGCTTAGATTACTATATTTTTAGGGTTTCTTCAGGAGCAAATATGCCGACTGGAGCTATGATCTTTGGGTCATCAAAAGGAATCAAACTTTCATAAGACTTCACTCTGTTATTTTTTATTACATTAGAAGTGAGTGGAGCATTTATAATTGGTATCTAATCACTCACTTTATTCCAAATATAGATAGAGCCATCTTCACTTCCCATGATTATATAATTTGAGTCTTCTGAAAGCGAGGGCTCTATCTACAAATTTTCATTTTTATGACCTTTATATTTATACTTTTGTACACAATCCTCAAGATTGAACAATCTCAATCTCGAGTCATTTGTAGCTATCAATATTTCATTATGACTTAAAAACTAGATTCCAGAGACTTTTCTCCCAGCTGAGAATTTACCTCTTCTATTCTTGCAATCTATCCGGGTTATATAATTTATCTTGCCAAGTAAATCGCATGAGTAAATTACACATTAACCTGTTGAGAGACCAACAACTAACTTCTTGCCAGATTACGAAAAGCATATAGCTGTTATGTAATCTTAAGTTTACTGAGTATCAAGGGGTATGGTTTTCTAATCTATACTCCACAAACGCATGGTTTTGTCTAGTGAACCAGTGACAAATAAGTTATCAAGATCAGGGTTAAAAGCAACTTTTGAAGGAACTTCTTAATGTTCAAATATCTCAACATGCCTTTCTTTTGTCAAATCCCAAAGTATAACTTTGCAATCAAAACTACATGTCAAAAGCAGGTTAGGTTTATTTTTGCACAAAAAGGTATAAAAATTTGCATTTAGTAGAATAAACTGTAACATGCAGTAACATGTTTTGCATATTCTCTTGGATTATCAATTAATTATATCTTTACCTCCTGTAGCTAAGTTATTAATTTATTGATAAACTTCGCAACCCATACACTATCATAATGAGCTTTTAATGTAAAATTTATTATAAAAAGAAATCAAACTCATGAAGCGTCTTCTTATGTATTTTAGTTTAATATCTTTCATGAAGCCAATTTTTATTTTTAAAATTCTAAACTCTAACAATATTCTTGGCGTTGCCTTATACCAAGTTATTTCCTAACTAGCCTGTTATTCCTTGCAGAGGATTTTAATTTATTTGTGAATTATTCATCATTGAATTATTTTAAAATCTAGAATCATTAATATCATTGACATTCTCCATTAAATTTAAGGACAATTATTGAAATAAGTTCTGAGCATTTTAGTTTCTATACTAAAAAGAAAAAAGCTGATAACTTGTTCATTAAGTACTAATTATAGCCCAAGTTTTTTTGTAAATCACATTCGCACTTTTATTTTGGCTTTGACTCTAATAATTTTGTTATTGCACATACTATTAATTAACGTTTCCTATCTAGTGCTAAGATTGCTAAATTTATCATTTTCTGTAAATCGTGATTAATTGCCTTCGTGATGATTTAATTCAATTATCCCATTTTTAGGACTTCGCTATTTCATTCTTTAAAATGGCTTCAAGATCACGCAATAGTTCAGCTGCATTAGATCCAATATGATTTTTATTGATTTAAAATGCAAATTTTAATTTAGTATTTCTTTCTTACATTTAGGCTACTCCTTATTTGCGAGACTATGGAACTTAAACAAGGCAAATAGTTTAGCCAACTGAAAAGCCAATCCTAAATAAGACACACATTGCATAAACTTAAACAAGAAAATAGCTTCTTTACGCAAATTCATCCTTTTAAGATGAGAGATACTAAACTCATTAGAAAAGAAATGTTGCACTATAAAAGTTATCGGTCGAATAAACATAGTTATTACAAGTCAATAAAACATGCGAAGAAATCGCTTAAATTTCAAACTAATAATAGTAATCTTTACAGCCACTCATGCCTCTGTAAACAGCTAATGTAGGGCAAAATTCAAATTTATTCCTAAATACTTAAAACGATTAGATGAAGATAATTGAATAGTAAGAATAAATTTTGCATTCTTCGTTGTCAAATTAAAAAATTATGCATCAAATTATCAAAATTTAAATGAGTTAATCAATACTTAAAATTTTAAATTTCATTGTCACAACTTTAGTTAATACATCAATCAAGCAAAAGCTTGTAAGCTTCACAATTAGCAATTACTAACTATTAGCCTTAACCCCAACAATTAGTATAAATAATTGAGACTTAAATATTCAATCAAAGATTCCAGATAATTTTACCTCAAAGCTCACCTAATAGATCTTAAATTAGAATTGAATACAAGGAAATTAAAAATGTGAAGTAGCTAGAGATAAGAAACTAGTAAAATGATTATTTCGATTTGAATGAATAAGAGTGGCATTTATTCTTTAATGGGATCGATCAAGTGAAATTACAATCTTTAAAAATATGCTAATGAAAAAAATTAAATAGATTTTATAGCTATTTTTGCACCAAGCTATATCAAGAATATCATACTCATGCTCTCTGTACTCTCTAAATGGCGTACTATAGAATAAATGAAATACTTTCCAATTTGGATTATCTTGTTAATTTTTCCAACTAGAAGTGACTTGATTGACCTGCCAAATCTTTAATACGGCATCTTTACCTCAATTATTTTAATGATACTAAGTAAAGACCATCAGGGCTAAACTTTCACTATTTTTTGAAAGAGCTCTTATATCTTAAACAAGAAAGAAATCAAACATCGAATTTAAGCTTGTAAACCCACAATGCAATTTTTCTAGCCTTATTGCTAAACTCTTACTTATAAGATTTCATGAATGAGTAAAAACATTCTCCATATTTTAAGTAGTGTTCTTCTAATCTGCATTTATCAATCCAAATTTGTTATTAATCTAGCTATTTGTGACATATATAATAATAAGTATTTAATTCACTAGTCTAACTTTATAATAATTAAACATGTTTGCTAGATTTACCCTTCCTTGGTGATATACTTGAATTACCATTATGTGCCTCGGCATCTCGATTTCCAAAATATTACCTGCTTTCTCTTCTATATTCATCTTCGAGAGTTTCCTCATCAAAGTGTCGCAACATCAATTTTCTTTCTTCTTCGGTTTTAATTGTGCGCAATAAGTTCTACTGTTCATAATTGTCATAAACTTATTATCATAGTTTTTTTGCTTAAAAATGCCTAATAAAAGGTTAAATAATATTGTTATGAGAAGGATTCAAATAGATTTAAAAATATATTTATAGATGAAAATTTTTTAAGTTTACTTATTTTAATTTCTCTCGTTAATCTTCCTGTTTTTGGCTGATATAAAACGAATTACCAAGTTTTCTTCATCACTTGAATCCTCCTCTAATGTTTCTAAAATATCAGCTGAGAATATTTAGTTCCTAAGAATTTCCTTTTATGATGAAATCTAATCATAAGATTCAAATTCATTTTCATGATTTATGATGTCATTGTTATTCGGCAACTGGCCTTGACTCTAAATTATTCTACGTCTATGTTTTTCATATATAAATATTCATTTGGAAAGTTTTAAACTTTTAAGAATTTAAAGATTAATAATATCTACTTAATTGTTTAAGATTGCTTCTTGCTCTTCGACTAATGAGTGACTATGTTCTACTAATCATTTAACAATTGATTTCCATAAGTAGGTGATTAATAATTGATATTTATAGTAATCTATTTCAGTCTCTATTATAGTGCCTAATTTTACACATTCATGGCTTCAAGATTAATACAATCAAGCTATATAATATTGTAAATTACTCTGCAATAATTGCCTGTAGTTTTATGTTTTTTAAACTATTTATTTATTTTACAGCTGCATTAGAATCCTTGGAGAGATTTTCATGATTAAATTTTGAGACATCAGGCTGAAAAGATAACTTTATTTCTGATACTATACCGTTGTCTGAGTCTGATAATATAGGAGAGAGGAGATCATCTAAATCTTACTATTGTTTTCTTTATAAATTTTAACAATAAATTATTATACTTATTATTCAAATATTAAATTAATAATATTGTTAATCTTTTCCAGACATTTTAAGATTGAATAATTATACTATATTATTTTGATTATTATTGAAAAATAAAAGAAATAGTATAAAATTAAATTATAAAAGATTAAACTTAATAGTATATATTACCAATAATTATTGAGACAACAATAAAATAAAATCAGGTTAAAACTAAAAATACGAAAAGCAATAAATTAAATTTCTTATAATAATCTAAGTTAAAAATAATATAATTTATAATTAAAACATAGATTTGTATCTTTAATTAAAGAATAAAATTTTAATTGCATGACAAGATAATTTGTATATATTTTATTTATATCAATTTATTATGAAATAAATAAGTAATCCAAATTTTTCCAATTCAATTTATTTGATTCATCAATAAATATTTATTAATGTTAAATTATAAGAGAATAAAATTAATATACAGTATAATCATTAATTCAATAGAATATGTATAATACTATAAATTGCTATATTGTAATATAAAAAACCTTGCACGTTTCTAATTTAGCAATAATATGCAAATTTATCTCAAAATATTTTATTCATGATATTTTAATTGGAGGTAATAAGTGATATTAAATAAATTTTATTTTAATTATATATTGCTAAATTCATTATTTTACAAATTAAATTTATTTAATTTCTATTACAAAAAAGTAAAACATTTTAATTTAATGAATATTAATAGAGGTTTGAGTTAATTTATTATTAATATCATTATTAAATATAAAGCTGTCCTCTTAACAAGTAATTACTAATTTGAACTACTAATTAATTAATATTCTATAAATAAAAGATGAAAATATCCGCTATCAAGAGAGAAAAAAGTAAAAATCCTGCTAAGAAAGTTGATTCTTAAGCTGAACAGAGAGCTCTCAGATTTTACTCATTATATATAAAGTCTATAAATATATAGTAATAAATATATTAAAATTCCAAATAAATTATTATGATTAACATATAAATTTTTCAAAATTATTTGATTTTACCTACGAAATAGGTATTCTGGAAAGGAATTGAGAAGAATTAAGCACACTTAAGAAGCCAAATTCACAAACAAAGTCAAGTGTTATTGCATATTTATTGTAAATTCAAAACATAAATAAATAAAATACTATGAATTGTAGAAATTTCCTGCAATACTACCTAATAAAAGAGAGCCAAATTAAAAAGATGAAAAGCGTACTGGGTCATAGAGCCAAAATTCAAAACCGTAGGAGAAATAAAAATTTATAATCAGAGATTAAAGTAGAAGGAGATGAGCAGTATTGTTAATTTTAAGTTTAATTATATAAATTATTATAAAATGAATAAAATTTGGAGAAAATATACTATATTTTAATTAGATATCTTTAAATAATCAATTTTGGTAATAGCCCGAACAGCAAATTGAAGGTATATAAAATTAACCATAAAAAGTAAAACGTATTAAGAAAATGAAAAGCAAGTCGATTGGAAGAAAGAAAAAGCAAATGCACTACAAGACCAAGCAAAAGCTAGAAAGATAAAAACTTCTTGAAACTTAAATTAAAATTTATATTTAATTTTTTAAAGAAATTTTATACTATTAGCTTGAAATTATAATTTTAATTTATTTGATTAAATATCTAAACCACATTGAATAAAGAAGATATGCCAATGGATGTTACTGACATTCAAAATGCTATTAAAAATGAAGACTTGAGTCAAAATCATATAATAAATAAATAATTTATATAGTTTAAATTATTAATTGATTCAATCATGTAATCAATTCTAGTAACGACTTTTTTGAAATAAATAACAATGACATTGACCCAGATACTATTACTCTTCTGATGAACAAATTATATATAGTATAAATCATACTAAAGCATTTCTTTTTATTTGGTAATATTAATAATATATTAAAGAAATGAAGCCCACTAGCATGAATATGATTGATTTGGAAAACCTAGATGGGACGTACACTTCCTAGCTTAATAGAGTGCAGATGACACCATAGAAGTTTCAAGATATTAAAACTTAAAACAAATAACAAACTAACTAAGCTAAATCAAATATTGGGGTTGTGGATTCTTAATTCTATTTAAAATAAAAATAATTTATTATGAGTGTGTAATTTTTTGTTATTGTTGAGTTGAATCTGGGTTATATATTATGTTATTAAAAATAATTATAAACTGGTCATTGCAGGATACAATATAATATAAAACATTTAAATTTTGAATATATGAATAAAATAAATGAAACCATTTATTCTGTCAAGTCTGAATAATTCTGAAAGCTATATTAAAAAAATATTAGATTTTTATTAAAATCTTATTTTTTCAACAATTAATAGGATCCATTAAAATTTATATTTTAAAAAAGCCCCCCCCTCTAAAAATACAACGATAAGAATTTATTTAAATCCTTAGCATAGTAAACATAATACTCAAGTATAAATAAATATTTTGATTTATTTTTAAGTTTATTAAGTCGAACAGTCACTTACAAAATTCTTAAAATTTAAATGTAAACAACCCACTCATCAATATTCAAGAATAAATAGATACTACTACTCAAGTCTAACATTATTTATTTTTATTAATTCTTTTAAGTTATTTTTATTATTAATTATAAAGATATTTATAACCCCAAAAAACATTTTAGTTAAGTTATTTATTGAATGGATATAGATGAGAGATTTATAATATTTTTTTGAGTAAATTTTTTGTAAAACCCTTAAAGCATTAGGTATTTCTAAAACTATCTATTAATTTTTTAAAATGCAACGAAGTTTTAAAATTCCTGTAAGAGAAGAATAAATATGTTTTATATAATTTTTTATTTTTCCCTATAACTCAAATAATTAATTCAGAAGTCCCTTAATCAAACATTTTAATACTTTATTTGTTTTTTGTAAAATAATACTTTGATTTAATTTGAAATTAACGTGGAAGCGACCATATGATAATCCACGAAAGCATGCTAACTGAAAGAAAAAAATCAAACATTAAACAGCCAATATTTATAGATCGATAAAACTACATGGGATTTTAGCAGTAATCAGGAATCTCTCTTGACAATTTCAAAGTCAATTAGGAGATTGATGCGAAAAGCGTTTCATCTTAGAGCGATAACAATGATTAAGATGATATGGAAGAATAGAAAATGTACTAAGATTTGAGTCAATTATTTGCATAATTTGATAACTTAATATGAAATTCAAAACTTATTTACTATAAATTTTTACTTTATCAAATGAGCGATGATTGTGTCGATGATGAATACACAGAAAGAGAAATGATTGTAACAAGAAATTAACACATTTAGGCTATTTTTGTCTAGATTTTCCAAAATATTAACTTTACATGTAGTCTTAGCTTTTTTTAAGATCAAGTGAAATAGTTAATTGATTAGTGTCAAACAATCCAA
Source organism: Oxytricha trifallax (assembly GCA_000711775.1). Lineage (NCBI taxonomy): Eukaryota > Ciliophora > Spirotrichea > Sporadotrichida > Oxytrichidae > Oxytricha > Oxytricha trifallax. The sequence continues at coordinate 32,510 of ARYC01002456.1, forward strand.
GACAAATTTGGAATGACCCACAAAATCACAAACCCCATTTAACCTTATCTCTCTGCAGATTAATAGCTAATAGATTTGACTTCATAAGAATCAGAGTAAAAGTAAATTTTAGTTTTCAAAGAAAACCATCAAATATTTCTAGACCTTTAAGTACTAAACTAAAAACGAGCTTTGAGATAGGGTATAATGCTCTCACTATTTGAATGGAAGCATTTCATGCATTAACTGCCTTAACTTCAATTGTACTTCTCTGGGAGGTATGAAGATGAGGTTATCAATGAATTTTAGGATTATTAAGAAATTGTAGAGGAAGAGGAAGTTTTTACATAGTAATAAATATAGACATAGTTTAAGAAAGAATAAGAGAATTAATAAGCTACTATATGCGACAGCGTGATGGAAGAAAAATAGCAACCTTAAATTTATCAAATTTACAATTAAAACCTTAATAAAATTATATTCAATCTTAAATTGTTGTAGAATCGAATGTTTTTTCTCCAAAATTATAGATTTAATAGTAAACTCCCCTTTTTTAATGAAATGAACTATGATAATTGTTAAAATACCATAATTTTCTAAGAATATTATTAAATTAGGGAAAAAAATAAAAAATATGTTGAATTTAGCTGACAATAAATTACTTAAAGAATTATGTTTTCAAATGTAACCAACTATCATCTACCTGAGCATCATTCATATTTTAACTAACCAATAGTTGGCTCTCAAAACATTCAAAACCAATCCTATAACCGAATTATCCCCTCTAGTTCGCAAGTAAATAAAATCGTGAACAATTATGGTAACACTTTTTATGAATAAAGCCGATAGAACATTATCCCTGTCTATGCAAAACCTCTTCCTAATATTAATCAAACACAAATTTAACCAACTCACAACACTTTAATTTAGCAATTCCCATAGACCACAATCATACCAAACCAAATTGATTCTAAAAGCATAGTGATCTCTAATCCAACAATAATCCCAGCAATTGCTCCAGTTTTTAAAATAACAAGGGAGGACCACGTTTAAAAAGTACCTCAAGTATAAGAACTATAAACTAAAAACATCAAGCAAGCTGTCCCTTATGAATCTGAATAGCTTAACACATTTGACAATTTGATGCCAATTAACATTAATCCAAGTCATTCAATAATTCCATAAAATACTTCACATGCTATTAGACCTCAATAGATGTGTTTAACTGAAGATATCTAAAAGTTTAGAGAAAACTCTTGCCTCTAAACCGAGATAAAAGTTAAAATGTAAGAATCATCTCTACTCTTATAAAATCAAAGCATAAATTTTCAGCAACCTTTATAGTAAATTCCAGCTCTTAAATCTACTAATGAAATATAAACTGCACTTCCTAAACCAATTAGAATGGCTTAAGTTGCAGTTTAATAAGCAAATTCAAACATTTCACTTCGAAGTTATTAAAATGAGTTGCCCTTCTTCCCTACTATAGTAGATGTCAAAATTGAGAAGAAATAGACTTGAACTGAAAATAATTAAAATTGAAATCATAGCCCATTTTAATTGCATTGAAAACATAGTTGAAATGTCTCTAAAAATTGAGATATAATTAAAGTAATATAATTAACAACAAATATTATTAAGTATTATGGAATCAATAGTCATACTTTAAATTAAATAGTGGAAAGTCACTTTTACAGATAGATAGGCAATTTTATATTTATACAATATAAGAAATATCTATTTTAATTAATATATGTACCCTCCCCTATTCCCTAAAAATGCATAATATTTAAGTATTAGCATAATTTTGCAGATCTGATAAATTCTGTTTATTTACTTTCAAACGTTAATTAATAAAAGAAATTCTAAATTTATTAATTATTAATTTATATAAAAAACTTCGAGAACTTCCATAGTTAAATGAATTAAGGATAAAGATAATGAAATTAATTTAATTAAGTTGGATATTATAAATTATTAAGTTGATATAATGTTAAAAAGTATGAGTGTTTCAAGGATATAACCGTCTTAAATTATTGCTTAAATTATATACATGCAAAGTTTTTTAATATTTCAAGTAATAAAATAAGACTACAATAGAAAAGTTTCATTTTTAATATTATCTTGTTAAAATTTATACAAATTAACAAAATATTTTTATTAATAAACTATAATACTATTTAACAATAACAACTCAAGCTTTGTATCAGCTTTGGATTAACTGTAGTCAAACCCATATATAGATAACTTTTAGCGTATGGATTTAGAAGAATAAGACATATCTTTTGATGAAGAAAATCCAGTCAAAAAACTTAAATTGTCTGAGTTGGTCAATTAAAACTAGTCATAACTTACTTAAATAAATGAAGATGTGTAGAATTAGGATCGAAATCGCCTCAATGAGTGTATTTAAATTCTTCTCTGTTTATTATACATATCTAACATATAAACATGCGTGTAATTTCTATATTAAACACAGATTAAATAATGAGTAATCAGATATACAGTCTGAAGTGGATTTAAGCGCAGAAGAATATGAGTAAGAAAGCAGATTACAAAGTAATTTAACTACAAAAAGAAGTGATAATCATAATAATCGCAATAAAAAGAGCAATTAGCATTAACTACAGTATGATCTCGATAAAATCAAGATTTGCGAGAGTGAACCCTTTCCATTAGTATTAATGAATAATCTTCATTTGAAGAAGGCAATTAGCAATATCAAGGCAAGTTAAGCTCAGATTTAGAGGTAAGTATTTAATTTAGAATAAATTGATAGAAAGTTATGATTATAAAATATTCGATAAAAAAAGATTTGATTAGGTTGTAAAAATTGAGTAATACAGTGTTATATTAGAAACTGTATGTTTATATATTTTGGCTGCATTTCACATTAAAGATTGACTTGTAATATAACGATGATATGATGTTCAAGAAAGATTATATGTTCGATATTTTAATTAAATGTTTATTGTTTTACTATTAAACTTTAAGATTTTAACAAGCTGCCAGCAAGTGAATTGGAAAATTAATAGTAAAAATCTCTGAAAATAATAGATTAAACTGTAATTTTGATGCTGTTAAGAGAGAAAATTAAGAGAAAATATTTGAAATTATTCTCCTTATTGCCCTCGCCAAAGGATTAATTTCTTGATATGTAAGTTATTCCTTGTAAAATCCTAGAATCTTATATTCATTTAATATACACTAGTATATAACTCATGTATTTTATCTTATAGAATTCCAATTCATTTGGCTAAAGCCATCCAATACGTATTAATTCACAAGATAAATATGGGTCGCTAAATGTTTGGAAATCCTCTCTTCCAAGTGTAAATATTGAAGCTAGTTTCAGAAGAACTTATTGGCATAGAAATTTCAGAACCAACTGCCGTAAAAACAGTGCAGTTATTTCAATGTGAGGGTGAATATAGAAGCGTAGCTGCCAGTTAAATTTTAGGTTAAAGTCCTAATAGAAAGGCAGACAGTAGTTTAAGTCATTTGGGGTAGGGAGACAGTTTTGGACAGTAGTAAGAGAGCAAAAAGGACTTCATTTAAATGAATAAAAACTCTAAAATATCCAAAAAGTCTCCATAAAAGCTACTCAGTATGAAAAGTTTAATCAATAAGACACAGAATCAAATCTTACAGCAGTAATAAAATGATAAATTACCCAAAATTAGCAAAGAATAAGCCAAGAAGCAAATTAAAGAGAAGTAAATTAGGTTTGAGTTAGAGCGCAGAGTTTCAAAAATATTTAGCAATAAAATATTCTCAAGAAGTGAAAGTACGAGGGAAGATTACGCTGATCTCAAAAAGAAACTCAAATCGATTTAATTTATTTTAATATTTTTAAATGTCTTTAGGATCAATATAAAAAAGATTTATTTTATAATTAATAATTAATTTCCACAAGAGATAACCCGTTTGAAAACCACAACAAGTAAAGTTCAGAAAAACAAAACATCGAGTAAGTTTGAAATAAGATTTCAGATTATTTATCAAAACAAAGAAAGTTAAATGAAGACAGATTATTGAATAATCATAATCTATCTATTAATAAAAGTGGTCTATTTAATAAACCTGTTTGTTAAAATAATTTATCCGATTTAGATTTGCGCTTTCTTTTGTTTTGAATAGTTTATCCAAGAAAAGCCATTAAATATTCTTAATTAATCAAGTATGCCTTCTTCAGCTTAAAAATCGATTTAAAACCCTTCATCTCTCAGAACTTCTAATTCACGCAAAAATCTAGAGCGCTTTGATCTGATGCAAATGACGCCAATGCTCTTAGAAATATACTAGTCTAATAATTTCTAAAGTCCATTGGTTTAATTAAGAGCTCGTAAAACTACTTAACATTAAAGGTATGATAACTATGGTGTGCCAAGTGGTGTGTCAGGGAATAATCTAAGTAATGTGTCTACAGGAATTGGATTGTAAAATTCTCAGTTGTCAAAGCTTTTGTTTCAAGAGTATAAACTTAATAAGATCAAAGAGGACTAAGAAATGTATGAAAGATAGAGAAAACTTGAGGAATCAGAAAGAAAGAGTAAGTACATTTAGAGATCATATAGAATGATTATTTTTTCATTTTAATAATAGCTTTATAGGAAGAGAAACTTTGAGAAACGAAAAAAGAAGGCTTAAAACTTAGGGTGTAAAATGGAAAATAGGCTACAACTTAGATGAAAATGGTGTGGTTTAGTAGAGTAAAGGTCTAAGAAAACTTCATGATTTGGAGCGTTTGGTAAACCAAGATCCTGACTACACTCAAACTAAAACTACTAAAAATAGCGGTAACAGCTTGAATTAATCTAAAATAGCAAACCAAAAAGCAAGTAGTAGCAGCATTAACCTCTTAAGAAAGATGTTTTAGCCCAAAGAACCAATAACTCAACAACAAAATCATAAGTAAGGAGGGAGGAGAAACATTTAAATTAGTCAAACAGTAATTGAAGACTAAGGTGGGATTGGGAAATTTTAGAGCGAGAAAATATAGGAGATGAAGAGAAACATCTCAGTCAAAGATATACTTTAAAATCGTCAATAGATATAGTAATCGCTTTTGTAGAAACACATGAGTTAAGCTAATTTGCGAGATAGATCTATGTTTAACTCTGATAAATTGACTAATAACTAGCATGAAACGTCAAAAGAGCGTTAAAAGCGATTAGAACACTTGAAAGAATGGAAGAAAAAGAATTACTTCGGAGGTTTTGATAGTGATGCTGAGGGAGACTAGGCTGCATCCCTAAGCTACAGAAGTGTAGATTCGGTTGAAGTTTCTGAATGGAGAGATATCAGGAATAGCTCAAATTATAACAGGAAATTCAAATATAAAAAATGATTCTAAAATTTTATCAATATACCTTAAAAATTCTTAATTTTTTATCAATAATCCCAATATGCATTTCATATAGAAAATTACTAAAGAAATTATTGAATTTAAGATTCAAATTCAATATTCTATCGAGGAAGTTGAAGTAAATTATCAATATAATAATAAATTGTAATATAAATATAAATAATATTATTAAAATTTGAAATGAGTGCCATAAACTCACAGTAATAATAAGATTCAGCCCAAAAATCTTCAAACTCTTAAAATATGCCAAAACAATTAATTAATAGTTACAAACAAATATAAAATGATAAGATTCGCACTTCTTGTATACCAACTGACCTCACATGTAAGTAATATATTAATAGATCTTTTAAAATATTCAAAAAGATAGCAACTCCACCAATGTTGGAGTATATGTAACATGATAAAATCCAGTCATTTTACAATAGTTTTTTAATAATAAATATAGCATAAAATGTGAAAACATACAATTAAGCATTGATTCAGTCTGCTTGCTATCACAAACTGCACCAGGAATTAACTGAGTAATTAGAAGATGCTGATAGTAGAATAGACGAGGAGTTAATAGAAGCTTAAATTTAGCTTAAGAATTTAGCTCAAGAATTAATGGACTCAGATTGCTTATTTTTAAAATAAACTTATTTGTAATTACTCAAAAATGTTCATGAATATTCTTTCAATTTATTATAATTACTAATTGCATAAGAGCAGGTTAAGATGGCTAAATCCTAAAATTATAAAATTCATTAAATATCAATATGGTCCAGGTATCCCGATAGAACACAGGCAGTTTAATTTATAATTTTTATTTTTGAAGTCTTGCTAATATTTCACAATCATACAATTTAAGGGAAGAATTAAAGGAGGTAATTATGGATGAACTAAAAAAACAAGCAACTTGCACTAATTTTACTAATGATCAGAAAATAACTCCTATATGTTACGAGAGAATTATAGGTTAAGACTAGGATAAAATTACTAAGAATGTCCTTAAAAGTTTTTATACACTTAATTATTTATATAATAAAGTGATGGAATTCATCCTTCATTAGACAATTCATATTTAACAGAGCTTGAGTTAGAGCCCTCTACTTATACTGAAGCCAGAAAATTATTACAGCCTTAATTATTTGACATGAATTTCTGCGTTTATGATTTCAAGCCAGTCAATCCAGGATTCTTGTTGCTCTAGAGATTGGATTATATGACTAAGCAATAAAAGGTAAAAAATACATAAAATCTATTATTAATTCACTTGCTTTTAGATTAAGAACTATATTCGAAATTAATTCAGAGAAAGAGTTGATGAGATTAAAATTAATAACAGTGTTTTTGTCAATCAAACTCAATAATGGTGTACAAACAGTGAAATACAAAAGAGAACTATCGATAAATAGCTAAAAATGCGATATCCAGACCTCTTTGATGAGTTCTAATTAGAGCAAAAGCACCTAACTGGAATTTTTAGTAAATTTTATATAACCAGTAACTTTCTCCTTCTAGATGCATACCCAGGCTATTTCCCTCATTTATTAGGCAGAGCAACTACTCAGTAAGTTTAAAACTAAGACGATGACGAAGAGGAATGGGATGATTTCTAAAGATTCAAGGATAACAAGGCAGACATAAGCTTAAATAGATTTAGGTTATACAAGCAATTCATTCATTAAGAGCCAAGCAAAGACTAGCTGATAAAAAATCCACTCGAGTACGAACTTGAGTATAAAAAGCGCATGATTTGGACTATTAAAGATATAGAAACTTTCCTGAAAGCTATTTTGGAAAATCCCCCAGACTTTTGGCAAATTGGAAAGTACCTACCTCACAAAACTTCAAAAGAATTGAGTTTCTTTTATATGGCATTTAAGAAGCTTTTCAATTTAAAGAAACATTTCTAGACTTTAAGAGTTGCTTCAGGCTTACCTTCATAAGCAGTTCGAAGGTAAACTATCAATGATATCATAAGCGAAGTTCTGAGACCTTTGACTTAATACCAAAATGACAAAAGAAATTCTGCATCTAATTATGACATCAATTAGGGAGTGGCAAGTAACTTTTCTGGAAAGAATTAGCTATATTTTACAGTTTAAGAGTTGCTCCAATTCTATAGTAGCTAAAATTTGTATTATATTAAACCTATTAAGCTTAAGTGAGCCAAGAAGAAAGATAAAAGAACAAGAAAAAATTGTTGATCAGAAGCTTAGTCACTATCATTTCAATCATAATAATTTTAATGAAATAAGTTACTTTCAATGGGTAATGTATTATATTAGCAATGAGAATATTTTCTTCATAAAATTTATTTAAAAAATACCTTCTCATAAATTTGAACTGCTCTTAATTTATAAAAAATTCCTACAGTCTACTTATTTTCATATTGATTCCAGTGAATACCTTTAAAGTTTCTGAATATTAAAAAATTGAGATCAATGAATAGGACCCCATTTTTTACTTTGAAGATGTAGAACGAAGAGGTAACAGAATTTTAGATTTCTGCCAAAATTAATTGTCTTACGAAAACCCTGATCTAAGTTGGCCAGCTTAAAATATGACTGCAAAAATATCATTCTACATCAATCTGATGTAAAGCTCTAAGTAATCAATGCCATAGTGCCAAATTAAGAATGTTTTAGTTGCCAAAGATGAATAGCAAAGCCTCTTAAGAAAAAGAAACTTCACAGAATTTTTCAAAAATACTGGAGATAGAGACATCAGCAAATTAGTATTGTCAAAACAGGTTATTGAAGATTATGGTCATCAAAATAATAAGAGGTAGAGAATTACTTCAAGCAATATTGAGAGTTAGAACTTTAACAGCGCTCAATCGCCATTCACCATCAATCAGTAGTCGAATGTTTATGAGGCTAGATTGAGTGATAATAATTTTTCAAGTTATTCACTAATGAATCAAGCAAATAACTCCTTCCCGAATTTGATATAGAACAATAAGCCGCAACACTTCTACTAATCTCTCCCTCACAATTCTTTCACAGAGAAGTATGTGGAGAATTTAAATGGTAAAACCAATTCGAAGATCATGAACTACCTTGCTAAGAGGCATTAATAATAAAATTTGTTGGTTCCCTAGCTTTCTTAATTTTACTAATAGCAGTAAAACAATTAGACTCATAGCTCAGACAATTCTATATCTAATAGGGATTTGCAAGTAGGCACAATTAGCGCAGTACGGCAATAGCAAAATTTGATGCTGACTGGTGATCACCCTTAGGAATATGCCACAGTGGAAAGAGATAAAGAGTTATTGAGAAGTAATTAAGGTCCAAAATCAAGTAACAATCAAATAATTGTCATTGAGAGTATAACTCTCAAATTTATTATGAAACCATTAGTTGTTAATTATAGTTCTGAAAATGAATCGTAAGAATTTGGGCAAGATGATGATGAAATCACGAGCAGACAAAGAAAAGGACTGTTGTAATGGCAAGATGATGAGAAAGAGAAATTTATACTATTCTTAAATACTCAACTATAATTTTCTGATTTTTTATTAACAAAGTTAGTTTATTCCTCAATATTGCTACAAAAGCATGGGAGAGATTGGAATGCTATTGCAAATGAGTTGCCAAGAAAAACAGACAAACAATGCAGAAATTACTTCCAGAACTACAAGCATAAACTCAATTTGCAGCAGTATCTATCAGAGGGAAGTATGTATTTATCTGCAACTTCAAAAAATGAAGTAAAATTTAGGTAGGATTGAGTGATTAATTAGGTAATGATTTAGTAAAGTAGGTTAATTTCTTAAAGTCATAATTCAAGTTAAAGATTATTTAATAAGCTCTATAATTTATCACTTCACAAACTGTCTCTGTTTGAGGAAATGAAGTACTATTCCAACTTTGAATCTCTCTAATCTTCTTCCTCTTCCTCCTCATCATACAAATTCTGCTTTCCATATTGGAATACTTTTGACAAGTCTTAAATTGGTTAACTGGTCATGCCCACACCTTTGACTCTATGAGCATTTGCATTATACTTTACATGTCCATTGTTCTTGAGCAAACTACTGCAATTAGATATAACTGAGCTGTTATTACTATCTTCATCATCACTACAACTTTCTAAGTCTCGGCTCTCACTCATTGTTATTTTAGACTCCTCTCTATCTTAAAGTTCCTGAAGCTTCTTAGCTTTTATAGCAAGTTTTTGCTAAAGATCAGAAGCTATTTTCTAAATGTCATTTTGCTAGTTTGATCGTGAACTTGGTAGCTGTGAATCAATAGTTGGATTATAAAGGTCTATATTTGTTGGCTAGAGTGCAATGTGGAGACCTTTTTGTTTCTATTGAGACGATATGAACTTATCAATTCTTCTCTCAAGCGATTTTTCAAATTTCTTTGGGTTTTTCTAATTTGAAACTAATTGAACATTTTCTTTGTTGTGATTAGAATCCTAATCTCTATTCTATTAGGACTTTTGATCTTGCAATTGTTTTAAAATGTAAGCTTGGACAATTATTATTAGAAATTTATAAATAATAGTTAAAGTTTAGTCTTTACATTACTCAAGGCAAATCTAAATGAGTTCTTCTTTCTCAGGTATTGATGTAACACCACTATGACCTTTATTATTTCTAAAAGTGGAAGTTCCATTAAGATTATGACTTGTCTTCTCACTAAATACTTATCTATGTTGCTCTTATGACTCATGATTCCCGTTCAAGTAAAGAGTAGACTATCCTTAATTATGAAATTAAGACTTTGAATATTGAATTGAATTTTGCATAGCTCCAATTCTTTCTTATAATGCCAGCATCTATTATTGTACTTGCTAATAGGCGTTTTAAAGGCCAGTAAAGAATGATAAGAAATCTTGATTTTGAGAGGTTTGTGGTTTTTATTCAATCATTTGTTTCAGTTACTTTATCATAGTAAATTAAAGCCTTTTTGGCTTCTCTAAAAAGAATTGATTAGCAAAATCATTTATAATTTTTAAATTAATTTGAATAAGTAGCGATACATCCAAATGTAATTATTTAATTATTATACAATTTTTATATATATTTCAAGAAATTATTATTCATTAATTTGCATTATGGGTTTTAATCAAAAGATTGCTATTGAAGCTAGTCTAGTTAATTTAGCATATGAACTATTCTTAATTGATATGGATTGTTAATCTCTCTTTGATTTTACATTTAAATAGAAGAAGAATCCACTGAGTTTTAATATGAAATAGGGTTGTCCAAATCAATCTGTGTCTCTATAGTTCTTCCTTATATGGAATTTGGATCGAAATACTGTTTCGTAAAACCTTTTTGATTTGCTACTTTAAAATCATCTGAGAGACCATCTTAATTGGATTAAAGGGTTTGACCAACTTGATATTGAGCTCCAAAATTGTTGTTAAATTAAGGTTATGTATAATTCTCAAAAAGCATAACTTAATTCAAATAAACCCTGGAGCTGCCTCTCTCATTAGAGGTGACACAGCTATGATTTTTCATAATATCCAGTCTAATAAAATTGACTTCCTTAGCTCCAATCTTATGCTTAAATTAGAAAATTTGTGGTCCACTCTTCAGTTCAGGATACAGAGTTTACCATTACACAAAGTTTTTACCATCTAGTGAAACATTAACCTTGATTTGACTTGGGTTTGAAGTGTAAGAATGCCAACAATATATTCCGATATAACGATAGCTTTGAGGTTTTTCTACTGATTGCGATAAATCAATTAAAATTTAGTATGGCGACTTCTCGGATTCAGGTGAAAGCCAAAGTTTTGAATCGTCTGATGATACTATAAGTTGAGTTATATCCTTCAAATTATTTGCAGAAGGTTGCTGATTTTACAATATGTAATAAGCTTTGACATTGTTTTAAAGATGTAGATAGTTCAAATTCATTGATTGCAATTACTAATTTGTTTCTTAATTTTAAAGTTAAGCAGTATTTTCCATTTTTATTGGAGTATGTTTTAATATTCTGATTTTCATAATTTTTCAAATTCAAATCGTTATACACTTGCCACTTTTAACATCTTGAACTTACAATAAAGTACTTTATCTCTTTTTTTATTCTAACCTTTTTCTAGTTCAAAATTGATGATAAATCCAAGGAGATATTCTTAAAGCAGGCTCCACCCCAAGATCTAGAAATAATTTGTGAGGACTTGAAAGTGTGTGGCCGTAGAGAGCTTTTCTCAATTTTGAAGTACAGAAATAAGTATCAGACTGCGATTGAAGCAGCGAAGAAGAAGGAGAGACAGGCTAAGAATGATTAACATGCCAGAGATAACAAGAGAGAACCCACTGAAGCTGAACTTGAAGAGCAGACCAACAAAGAATTGGAGGAGACTATTATTAATGAAATAGATTGCATATTGAATATCTATATAAGAATAGGGTATAAATTAAGAATTTATCTTAAAACGTTTATAAGTTTGATTATTATATATTTTATTGAATTTATAGTATAAGAACTTAAAATTATTCTTATTCAGATATATTATTAATATAATTCTATATGAATTCAAAGCATTTTAATATTATGTATATTATCAAATACAATATAAAATAACATTCATTTAATTAAAAAAAATATATATGTATAGAAAGCACTATTCTTATATACTTAAGGAATAAGAGAGTTGAGAAAGAGCGCAGGAAGCAAGAAAAGAAAGAGAAGGAGAAGAAAGCAAAGTCCGATCTCCGCCAGAAGATGTCCGTGATTGCCAGCACTGACATATACAACCAGAACGATGAGGTGCTCTTCGATCGCAAAATGCTCGAGAAGTTGCAGGCAATGGACATTGAAGAGATGAATTACGAGGGCAGTGACATGGACGAGAATGAAGAACTCGCTGGAGGAGATATCGTAGTCAGCAAGAAAGCCAGAGCCAGAGAAGCTTAAAAGAAGCAGGAGGAATCCAGTGACAGTGAACTTGATGGGCTAGGAAGTGATGTGGATGAGGGATTCAAGAGAACTCTCAAGATGGAGAAGGATGTTGATGCATTCTATAAATCAAAGAATGACAATTCTATTGTCAGAGACCGTAAACAAGAAAAGACTGATAGGAAATCCAAGCATTTGATTGAATAACAGAGGCTCAAGAGACAAGACATGAGGGAAGAAGAGCAGCTGAATAACGAGGATCTTATCAGTGCTGCTGTTGATGGCACAGGCAGAAAGGTTAAGTTTGCCAAGGATATTGTTGACAGTGATGATGACATGAGTGAAAATGAAGTCGCTGCAGAGAGTGACGATGAGGAAGATGACACTGCTTTCTTCTTAAATCCACTGTTAATGAGCAAGAGTGATGGTGTAGACGGTGGTAAAAATGGAAAGAAGGGTAAAGAGAGTGATGAAGAATGGTCAGATGATGATTATGATAATGACACAAAAGATAAGAAAAAGAAGGAGAAAAAGGGTAAGAAGGATTTGAAGTTAGGCAAGAGAAAGAACAGAGAGGAAGATAATGATTTCTTTAATAACAAAGATATCGAGGTTGTTCCTTAAGAAAAGTTTGATGTGGAGTCTGATCTTGACAGTGATGATATGGCAGAGACCCGTGCTCTAGCCAAGGTCATGCTACGTAAAAAGGCCCGTACAGAAATCATAGATGCAACTTACAATCGTTATGCTACCTTCGACGATGAGCATGAGCTCCCAGATTGGTTCGTGACTGACGAAAAGAAAAACTTTAGACCTAACATTCCCATCACTAAAGAGCAAGTTATGGAGGAGAAGAAAGCCTTAAAGATTTACAACGAGAGACCATCAAAGAAAGTAACTGAAGCCAAGGCCAGAAAGAAGAGAAGACTCGCCAAGGCAATGGACAAGATCAAGATTAAAGCCCAGGTTATCGCTGAGTAGGACATCCACGAAGGCTCTAAGATGAGACAAATCCAGAAACTTTACCGCAAGGAAAAGACCAAGATGAAGGAAGACAAGAAATACGTAGTCAGCAAGAACTTCAATCATGTAGGCAAGGCTAACGTCCCCAGAAACATGAAGGTTGTGGACAAGAGAATGAAGAAAGATCTTAAAATGGCTAAAATTAGAGCTAAATAAGCCAAGAAGAAAGTTACCAAGGGTAATGGCAAAAGAAGAGGTCCATAGAAATGATTATGATAAAAGACACACTCTCTAGTACATGCAATAAATTTATTTATTATGCTTTAATTAATTAAGAATTCGGGATATTTACCATTAACTCTATATCAATTCTATAAAAAGCATGGATTAAGAATTTTTATCTGAAATATTAAAATAGGAATTTGCAAATTCAAGTTTTAAATTCATAAAAAATGAAAAAGCAAGTATCACTAAAAGAATTAGGTTTCTTGGAGAATATTTTGTTTTCACTCTCAGAAGAAATCGACATATTTTATGCTCTGTCTTAAAACGCTGATCTTTTTGAAGAAACACTATTTACTGAGGATTTACTCCAGGATAAATTATTGCAAATCTCATTGAATTCTTTTTATAATTAACTATTATGATAGATGTGTTTACTTTACAATAATCAAATTAGTTGATAACTTGGAAAACCTTCGCAGTGGACCCAAATACACAAAATCTCTACAATAAATATACATAATTTCCATGGGATATTATAAATTAAATGATCGATTGGAAATTAAAAATCCGACTGTAAATCTCAAAAAGCATTTCGGAAATCGTATGATTAATTAACAATTTTAGATTTGCTAATTTTATTGACTTATAAGAATGATATAATTATAAATTCATATGATTTGCAGAGTGACTGGCTTAAACCTATTGAGCTAGAACTTAAAACTTAAAATGCAAGAAATGTAGTAAATTGATATGACTTTGGACAAAGAACAGGATTTCCCTCAGAGACTGTACGTTGAACAAGAAATTAGAATGTTTTTGAATATCCTCATAAACTACATTCTCTGCAATATTGCTATATATTACAAAACGATTTCACATTTATTCATAAACCAAATTGCAATATTTGAATATTAATCACGATGAAGGGTTATGGAAGGAAGTAGTGGCAGAAGACAGTTTAATAGAGGAAATGTGCTTTAAATCTATTAAATACAGTTTGGAGATACCAGTCATTCCAATTAGGAAGTTTCTTATACTATTTTACCTATATTTAAGAATTCTCTTTGGGGATGTCCCTTGTAAGTTATTTTAAGAAAGGTTTAAGACATTATTATGTAGAAACTAAAGAAGAGCACAAAGATTTAAAGTACATGAAAGAACTGCAAAATTTGATTGAAAAAGAGGATCCGAGATATCACATGAAAAATGTTTCGAATTAAATCCTCTTAAATTCTATCAAGATTGCTATGATTTAATACTTTAAAAATGATAAAATTAAGGTCTTTGATTTTTATTTGGTCTGTTTTTTGAGACTTTGCTATTTGAAAAAAAATATCATATCTTTAGGAATGAAGAATATTTGGGATAAAAATGTGGAAGGATTTTATAAAAGACATATGAACTCAGATAGTCCTATCCCACAAATCATTGTAGTTGGTATATTGAGAGTTTTGCTAACTACTTGCCCTAATGCAGCTAGAAATACAGGTATCATTTTTTATACTTATTTGACACATTTTAGGTGGTATTGATTTACATAGTGAATGGAGTTCTCCTCTGCAATTTGCATTTTACAAGAGAGACTACTTCATAGCTCACAATTTTCAATCTCAGCACTTCAATCATGATTTCTTGCAAATCCCAGCATAAAATAATAATTTAAATCAAGACAATATCGAGTAAGAAGAGGGAAGCTCAACTAGAGCATAAACCCCAAGAAAAGAAGCTCCTGATTTTGCAATAGTTGAGGACTATAAATATGAGAATGATAGACATAGAGTTATAGTGGCTTTGATAATCTCAGACTTCTTTCTCTTCTTAATGAAACATTTCAAGAACAATCACATAATTCAATTTATATACATATCTCAACTTGTAGTCGATGCCAATGGCGTCTTAGTTTTGCTTAAGTTTCTCAATTAAGACTTTACTAAAATTGACTTTTCGAGTGTCAAAATTGATTAGAAATACCCCTTTATTTATGACGAGGGGAGTTAACTGTAACTAGAGCAAATTTTAGAATTGTCTATTAATTCCTTGCTAAGGTTGATGTACAAAACTTGTAAGAACTAAGGTGAGAGAATAAAGCTATATCTTGTCCAATATAAGGCAGCTGTAAGTTCTAGGATAATTTTTAAGTTTTTACTATATAGTTGATAATGAAAAGACTAATTAATAAGTTTGAGAAGAGTGAAGTTGCAGATATTAAGAAGAATGCTGGAAAAATTATAAAAATCCAAATTAAATATATGAACAGAAACTGGAGAAAGAATAACATGAAAATTGTGTCTCTTGTTTATCAATTCGTCAAGCTAAGACGTCTAGATGACTGGCTTGCTTGGGAAAATCAAAGCCTTGAGGAAGAGCTATACCTTTCTCAAGATGAAATAAGACACATGAATTTAGACTTCAACTATAAACACTACAGCTAGTTTATTGAAAAGATAGAAGAGGATAAATTAAAGCTTACCGCAGCCTAGAATGGGATTGAATTAGCAGAGGATGGAACAATGACTGAAGAAGAAAAAGAGGCTTTGAAACAATTAAGCAAAACCATTGATTTCAATAAGCTTTCTTAATAAAAGGATTCTGAGAAGTTTGGAATTGGGGCTATTATTGAAAGTGGACTTGAGAAGGCAGTAGACGAAAATAATATACTTCATTAATTGTGGAAGAGAGCTAATGTAGAGGAAAGTTTCTATAAAAATTATGAGAAATGGCTTGAAGAAGAAGTCTGGAGTTATTATGATTGAATCATATTTTCATAAATTCAATAATACAAAAGTCTTTATTTTACTATAAGAATTTTCAAGAAAATTAATTTAAATTATCAATTTAATAATTAACTATTGTTGTCAAATTTATTCATAATATCGAAAGATTAATGTGAGTTGAAATCTGCTTGCTGAATATTTTGACAATTGAAGGTCGAAGCCTCATTGAACATATTGTTGATGTTATTAACCAGTCCCTCTTGGAATGCTTATCCACTTATAATTGAAAGGTCTTCTTACTCATTGTTTTCGACAAAAGATTGCCCACCTATTGCCTAATACTGTTTGCGAAGATCTGATTTCAAATTACCTTGATTTGTAAGATCGTGGCGTTAAAGCTAATCTAATTTGTGTCTAATTCTATTAGTAATGTCAGTGCTAATATTGTGAGATTGACCATTGTTATAAGAAGAGCCATGAATTGTGTAAGCACTGGGTGGTGCTCCCATTATATGAGAAGTTTGATTATTTAAGTTCAGGCCTGGTTTGTAAGAGAAACCTACAGCTTGATTTTTGTCACTTGAAAGTAGAGCTTTTTAAGCATTTTTCCTTTTCAATATTTCCTCTGGAGTATCATCTGGAATTTCACTGATATCCTCTGGAATATCGAAATCATAAGCCTTATCCATTAATGAGCCATGTAAGAATGCTCTAGTTAATGGATCTTTCTTTGGTTTAGCCAGAAATAGTCCCATTCTAAATCTAAACTTAATATCTCCCATAGAATCTGGATGCTTGCCATCAAGAAGCTTATCAATCTTATCGATAGTAATGATATTTGGTACATGTCTAACTTCATCATTAAACTTTGTCAAGTATATGTCTAGCTGGTAATTATAGTAATCTCTTAAGATTTTAAGCATACATTCATATATTCTATCTTTTTTCATAATCGTCCTGACCATATAAGAATGAATAAACTGATCGACTTTTTCTACTGGTACATACATACGATGATAGGCTGAAATATGTCTTTTTAATTCTAAAAAGTTTCTTCTAACATTGTTTATATAGACGAATGAGAACTTCTCATGGATGTTATGCTAAGTGATGTTGATGTAAAAGTGATAAAAGCCATACTGATCTAATCTTGACTGTTCACTTCTTGGTCTCACATAACTAGTCATAGTATCTGAAATCAGAGCTCCACCAATAGCTAAATGTTTTCTCACAATTTTAACAAGAGTTGGATGCTTTCTATCTGGGATATAATAGAAGATGGGGATTCCAGTTGACCTGCACAACATTCCAAAGACTCTGTTAATTTTTCTTGCAAATACTGTACATTTTGAGAGTTTCTAACGACCAAGTCGAGTTTCATCAATTTCAACTGGTCCTGGCAGTTTTATATAGGGCAGCATCTTAGTCTTAACAAAGAGACTGCATGTTTTTCTTATCAATTAGAAGTTTTTAATGACTTGGTTTCTGTCTCTGACTATATTCTGAGCTAATCTAGGCCAAACGTTATCGATCCATAGATATATCGAAATATCAAACATTTTTATATCTAAGTAGCAGAGTGGAGTGTTCATTGTAATACCTTTACTGATTCCACATCTTCCACATTGCCAAATAAGTTGTGATCGTGACTCAGCGTTTCTGACTAGAAGCATGGGGCAAGTACAAAATGGGCAGTCTCTGCGTTTATGCAATAAACCAAAGCGTGCATAGTCTCGAGCCACATCAACTATATCTCTTTCATATCTTTCGTCCATCTAGCTATCTGTCAATCAATATATAAATTATTTAAATATATATGTAAATTAGAATATAATATATTGAGGACAATTATTCCCAATTAAAAGAATTATAAGTATTTAAACATTCTAAAAAATTTAATAATTTATTTTTAAATCTTTATCAGAAGATGCAATAATTTACTCTAAATTGATTTATTGAGATTCCCTTACAATCATAAATTTCTGATTGAATAATCTGAATTTCACAAAGTAATAGCAATTGAGCTAAATAAAATTATAATATATTTATAATTCAATTTATTAATTTATTTGGCACAATTTATAGCATCTCTTAAATTGCTTATAATCAATTCTTAGTTAAAACACATAAATATCACACGACATTTCCAGAAAATTTACTTCAAATTTACAAGACTATCAAAGTTCAATCAATTTATCATTAAATCAAATATACATACCAAACATATCAACAATAGAAATATACCAGAAAAGTAAAAAAATGCTATCACATAACTTAATCGAAAGTTTATAATGATAAATTTTAATATGTAAAATTCATTATAGTAAAATGAATAAAATGGTCAATTCATGAGTTTAATGAATGCTAATTATTTTACAATTAAGTTAAAACTAGGATCAATAAGAAAAAATGAATAGTAAGGAAGATGAAGAACGACAGGCAAATTTATGGCGTCTTATGAAAGAGCAAAAGAAACCAACTAAATCAATCCTGGACAACAAATACATGATCATAAAAACAATAGGCGATGGGAGATATGCCAAGTAAGTACACTATTGATAATAAAATTTCATCCTCCATTTTAACTTAAAGTTTACATGTAATTTCCTAATCATATGTTTAATTTAGAGTGAAATTGTCTGTCGATATGAGTAAGGGAAAGTAAGTTGCCATTAAGTTCTTAAAAGTGCATTTAAACCCTTAAAACCTTCATAAATATATTGTGATATATATTAAATGTCATACTCTATAGAGCCTTTTATTAAAGTAAAAAGACTTCATTTTATCCAAAAATATATTTAGTTTGGTTATTTGGGTTAAAATTATACGTATTAAGGAAAAACTCTTGAATGTTTTGACATTTGAATATGATCCTTTATTTTAATTAGTGTATTTTAAAATTCAAAATTTCCAAATGAAGTTTTTATTTCCCAGTAAAATATTCTAATTGATAAAATAATTATGATTTGTCAATGGATTATAATTTCAGGTATAAATATACTTTTATAGTCTTAATATACTTGCACTACTAGTATCACCATTATATAATTTTAATGTAATACAAATAAATTAATGTATTTATAACTCATAAACTTAACACTCTCTCAAAATCACATTAATAGTGATTTTGATAGTTTATTCAGGAACAAGCAAAAGAAAAGCACTCGAATGCCTACATCGTGAAATCAAAATCTTATCAGAGTGTGATCACCCAAACATCGCAAAGATTATTGCCTCATCTTTCGACGGCGTGCTTATAACAGAACCCTATAGCAACGATTAAGACCAAAAGAATTCATGTTTAAGTAATGCAAAAGAGAATTGCTCAGGAAAAAGCATTGGTGATGACGACATCTTAGATGTTAACTCAAGTAAGATCAAAAGGAAGAAAAACTTTAACTTCAACTTTATATAAACGTATGCTATTATGTAATGAAATTTGCAGAATACGGAGAACTTTTCAAGTTCATAGAGCATACAGATCGTTTTACAGAGAAACTATCAAAATCGTTCTTCTATCAATTGGTACAAGGCCTTCAATATTTGCATGACAATGGAGTAGCGCATAGAGATTTAAAGCCAGAGAATTTACTAATAGATTCAAAGTTCAGACTAATTATTGCTGATCTAGGCTTCGCAATATAACTCGAGAAAGACTAAATGAAAGGATCACTTTACACTTAATATGTCCAAAAGTGCAGGTTGGTCGGCTCAGAGGACTATAATGCACCAGAGATACTGTAAGAAGAACTAATGGCTACAGATTAGATGTAAAAGGGACAAGAAATAAATTAAAAGTCAGATTTGGACAACGCTATTATTCAATAAAATAGTAGTAATTCAAAAGGAAATTAGAAGTTTATTCTATATGATCCAATGAAGGCTGATTTATTTTCACTTGCCACAACACTTTTTATCATAGTAATGAGATGCTCTCCATTTAGAAAAGCTCATGCAAAAGATCCATACTTCAAGCGTTTGTGTGCTGTAGACAGAAGACCATTCTGGAACATTTTCAAGACTATTCCTTGTTCACCAGAGTTTAAAGATCTCTTTGAATAGTTAACAAAGAGAGATCCTGAAGAGAGAATTAATTTGAAACATGTCCTGAATCATTAATGGTTAATGAATTCAGAATAAAGTTTTATTGAGCTTAATGAGCTGGAAGAGGAGATAAAACGAAGATACGAAGTTGTTGAGAAAACAGCAGTCATGGACTTTGATTAACTGAGCAAAAACGACAAAATAATGAGTTAATCTGTTGACTAAGAACTTATGTTAAAAGACTTAGAAGACTTCGAACAATTAAGAGTGAGCATGATTGAGGATATAGAGGTTGTAAATAAAAGACTTTCATATAAGAAGAATCTTAAGATAATCAAGAAAGCTGCTATGAAGTTTATGATAGAAGATAGTGCTACACCAATCCCTAGTTATATAAATTTATGAAATTTAGTTTCTAAACAACCATCCAATAGAGTAACCTAGATACCAAGAAAGAAGATGATTACAAAACTCCAAATCCAGTCGAAGAATCCATATGTCAAAAATAGGAGGAAGATAAAGAGGATCATTATTATGATTTTCTAAGGTCAGAAAGAATGTCAAGTTTAACAGACAGCAGATTTGATTCTTTTGATGAGTGACCGATGTTTGACTTCTCGTTTGTAACAATTAATAATTAACTATCGCAATTTATAGAGTAGCTTAGTATAGAAAATGAGCTGCTTATATAATCAAATTTAATTTTATATCTAATCATTTCTAAAATTATCAATTCATTCTTAATCAATTATCTCCCAACATTCTAACAATAAATCCAGCTCTAGGTTTTGGTTCAAACCATGTACTTTTAGGTGGCATAATTGCTCCTGAATCAGCTACTGTTAAAAGATCATTGATTTAGACTGGATACATGGCAAAAGCAGCAAGGCAATCATCATTGCATCTTTTCTCTAACTCTTTCAACCCTCTTATTCCACCTACAAAATCGATTCTTTTGTCAGTCCTCACATCTTTTATACCTAGTATATTATCCAAAACCAGATCGTTCAAAAGCTAAACATCTAAGCTTTTAACTGGATCATTTGTCTGCAAGAATTTATTCTTAAGCTTGCATTGATACCACTTATCACCTCTCAAATAAAGACTGCATGTATGCTTCTCCTTAGGTTTAATGTTATTTAGATTCTAATCAGTATGAACTTAGACATCATAATACTCCATAAGTCTGTTCATAAACTCAGTGGCTGATAAGCCGTTCAAAGATTTCAACACTCTATTGTAATCCATAATTTAAAGCTGTTCTGCTGGGTATATTATAGACATGAAATAGTTGAAATCCTCGTTTCCAGTTATATGCCCATGCTTTTTCAAAGCCAATTCTCTTCTCATCTTTCCTACATTATATGAAGCGGCCGATCTGTGATGCCCATCTGCAACATAAGTGCAATCTAATTTAGTAAACTCATCTTCGAAAAATTTATTCACTCCATGATCAACTTGCCATAACTATAAAATAAATGACTTGTGATTCTTTTACTTACAGTATGAGTAATGTTGTCTTCGCTTATCACAGTTTGATATGGATCAGTTTTCTTTGTGATTTCTGATACTTAATGAGTAATTGCATCACCACCTTTATATGTTAAGAATACTGGGCCAATGTTAGCATTTTATGCATCTATCAGTTCTGTTCTATCTTTTTCCTTACTTGGAAGAGTTTTCTCATGCTTCTTTATTTTATCGTTCTCGTAGTCTTCAATTGAACTTGCAGCTACTAAACCATATTAAGTTCTTCCTTCCATTGTCTAAGAATAGACGTAGAATCTTGACTGCTGATCTCTTGTCAGCCATCCTTGAGAAATAAACTTTGTTAATTGGTTAATATTTAGTAAATAAATTAAGGGGGAATTTAAATGATAAAATATAAATAATTCAAGACATTTATTATATATCAATATAGCATTATGCAGTTTGAATGAGAAATTTGTATTTATGTAAGAAAAATATGTTCACCAAAGCCCTCTAAACAAATTTCTTTTAGGTGTTAGTCTTAAAATACTTGAAATTAAGATATATTTTCCCAAGGTTATATAACCTTTTTCTTCAAAATCATTAAAATGTCTGTTGTTTTATCATTATTTAATAACCCCCTTTTATTATCCCCTATGTATGAGATATAGTTTTATTTTTCGATAATCTTTTTACATGCTTTTTAGGAATTTTGATTGACTTTTTATACAAGCAAATTTTTTCATGACTTAAATTATATTATAAATGCCTTTTAATGAAATACCCGTTAATTATCTGTTAAAAATTCGATTATAATCTTTGAAATATGATTAAAACTTTATATAAAAGTATGATATGTGATCGCATAAGTAAGTTGTTTAATTAATTTGAAATTAAAAATAAATATAGTCCTTTAATTATTAAGATTATAGTTAAAAGTTTAAAGATGAAAAACATCCTCGTTCTCTTAAGCGTGATAGCCGTTGCTCAAGCCGATGTTAAAGCCGACACCCTCTGAGACTTTTGAAATTCCCTGTCTAGTTTCAATGCTGGTACCTGCACTTCACTCATTGATAACAACTCCAATGACAGAGATACCTGCTTGGTTGCTTGCACTGAGGCCTCAGCCTACATTACCAAGATGTTCACCTCAACTGAATACACTGACTCTAAATACAACCCAGCTGAGTTCAAGTCCAAATCAGGAGACTTCAACATTAAATTCAACGCCCAAATGAATCAATGCAGACACTTCGAGTTATTGCAAGCCTTCCACAAGATAGCTTCAGTCATGTTGCAAGCTTCACCATTACTCTGAATATATGAAACCTCACAGTTTGCGTTAAAACGCTGAAGCAGCAGCAGAATTACAAAGCTGTCTAGAGGAATACTCTAAAGGAAATCCACTCTGGCAACAGAGAATACCTCTAACATAATAACAAATTTAGAATGTAAAACCAGACATCTCAGTGCACAACTAGTTTCTCATCACAGGTATTCAATCAACAACCGCCAGTGAGTTCAAGAGACCCCAATGAAAACTATGATTTGATATTTAAGCAGTTGCAGAAAGCCTCAAATGAAAAAGATGAGCTATAGCGTGAACTCAGCAGATTGAAGGACCAGAGAGATTTGATGAGAATGAAGAATTCAGCATTAGGTGGCAGTGCGGGTTCTGGGGCAGGAGAAGCAAGTGGAAATAAAGCACAATAGAACAATGGATATCAATTACTGCATGTACTCCTAGTAGCAATCATTTCACTGATATTGGGCGCAATCATAAAGCAATGAGGGAAATAACAATTGGTAATCTGAATAATGAATAAATAAAGCAACATGCATTTTAGACTAGACGCATGTTTTCAAATATAATAAAAGCAGAAATGATATATATTTTGATTTCTATTTGCAAATTTTCTGTGTCATCTTTATTTTGCGGGGTTTTATATAAAAATGCTTAAGTCCCCTCAATACATTAATTAACTAAATAATTTTTATAAATAAACTTAAGTAAATTTCTTTTGCCTGTTTGGTATACTTATTGTGAATAAGGGTCTATTCCTTCAGGTACATCAATCTCTGGCTTGTTAACCCTTAAAAATGAATAGGGGTTTCCTTATGCTATCACTCTAGCTTCAGAAGAGGAAATAACGTCATATTCAGGAGCTAGGATCTGCTTAGCTAAGGATTTATTTGCTAGATACGCTTTAAAAGGGCGGATTTTTACCATGAATCAAATGTTTTGTTTTAAAATTTAAAAGTTTATTTGATTTCGTCATCATTTCAATGAATTCGAGCATAATCTCTGATAAGCTTATGGCAATATATTTTGAAAACTTTATTGTAAGTGGATAAAAAGACATATGGATCTGTACTTTCAAGGAACTCTATGAAGTTAGTCTCTTGATAAAGAGAACCTAAATTTTCTTCATAACCTCCTCTGTTGTTTTTCTTCTCGAGAAGCTTCTTAAGAGAAGAGATTTGATTTGCTGCATCTTCTTCATCTTCAACTTCTTCAAGAGCATATTTTAGCAAAAAATAATTATATATTTAGGGTCTAGGAACTTTGGATCAATAACATCTGGAGCTTTGAAACCTTGACATACGACGAAGATTTCAGCAGATTGAGTTCTTGAGGCTTATGGTTTAGTAGCTTCGACTTTGTTGAAAAGTTAGTTGAAGACATAGAGCAATGAGTTGTAATCCTTGGATCTGAAAACTTTTGTAATAAAGGTACCTCCTCTTCTCAAGACTTCAGTTGCCAGTTTAAGGGCGAAAAGACACAATTCAGCTTGGTTATAAGCATCCTTGGCCCAATCAGCTCCGACGTTTGGAGCACCATCATTGAGCACAACATCAGCCTTAAAATGCTTAAGTTCTTTCTTGATCTATCAAAATATTAATGAGATGCAGAGTGTATACATACCAATTATAAACATCTTGCTGAAGTAATATCCTCAGTGAAAGTCACACAACCCTTAATTGCTTTAATTGGTGTAAGATCGACTCCTATCTTGATACTAGCAACAGGCATGTACTTGGCAGCTACTTGCAACCTAAACATAGAAATTTTAGCACATGAAGTGAATTTATCTCAAAATGATATGGGAAATTTCCCATTCTGATATTTAGGAAGGTTGAAATCATTTTAACTTACCAACCACCTGGGGCTGCGCAGAGATCGACTAAACATTTTGAGGTGCTGAGGAAGTCATATTTCTTATTAAGTTGGATAAGCTTGAAGGCGGCTCTGGATCTGAAACCATGCTCTTTAGCCATATAATAGAACTTATCTAGACGTGCCTTATTTTTTTGTTTCTTGTTTCCCATTGTATATATTAATCTCTTGTGTATTATCTATTATTGAATAATAATCTTAAATAGTATTTATTCTTTTTAATTGCAAAATTTTCATTTCAATAAATACACAATTAAAAAAATAGAGTAATTAAATTGAGAAAATTTACTATTTACTCTGAAATTATTATTCGTTTATTTTTTTAAAACAAATGCTTTTATATAAAGAATATTTGAAAATGAGAAATTTAATTTTCTTATAATTCTATAATTTTTTACATATAATTTATTACTTTAATATTTTCGTTGCATTTTGGAACTTATGAACTTATACTTGCCTGTTGTTTTGATACCGCACTCCTCAAGCAATATAATATTTAAAATTATTTTAAGTTTATTTAAATAATAACCAAAATATATGATTTTTAAGCGGTTTTTAATGCTATGTTTTTATATATTTATTTCTTTATTCCTTCTACTTTATAAGATTATTCTATCTGATTTAGTGCGGTGTGTTTATAAGATTTATATATTTATAAAAAATTTGACCTTTCTTCCATTTATAATATTCCCTCATATATAATTAAAGAAATTTATGAAGTTTTTTAATATATAAAACTCCAGTATTTTAGCAATTTTAACCCCATTTTAATTGTATAAAAGAAGTTAATTATTTATAAATATTTAAGCAAAGCACTGCATTTGCTTCAGCTTGAGTCTAATCAGTTAAGGTAACAGCAATTGATTGGCTAGAGAACAATAGACTTTGACTGCTTTTGTGAAAGATCTGAGCTAAACATTCATGCACCAGAGTTCAAACCTAGAAGTAGACAAAACTCTCACACTTTTCTCAATTAGATGCCCTCAAACCCCTACTCATCATCACAAGTGAATTGTTGTAAGACTACTACCCTACCCTGTGATCTTTAGTAGGAAGACTCTTATATTATGTGCTTGAATGGATTTAAATATAATGCATTTAATGTTATCAAGATTTGAGACTCAACAGTAGATATCTTCGATTTTGGGATCAGTGCAGCATCTCAATCAAAGCAATGTAGAAAGTCTCATGTAGCAGTTTTCTGATCAGACTTTTCTATAAGATTCCAACAATACTCTTTCAAACAGCTCCAACAACCTAAGCTACAAAGAATCTTGTTAAGTTGTTAATGAGTATTTAGCCAAAATCAATGAGTACTATCTTAATGACGAAATTCATCTTAAATTTTATATTATCTGTTGAGCTAGCAAGCAATTCATCCTTTCCAGAGCTTTCCTGTAATTGTGAATTATCCTCCTTAAGTCCATGAAAGTGAGTTTACAAGGTCAACCTAAATTTAGCAGTACAACCCCTCGACAGTTTAGTTGAATAACCAAAAGTACAACCCCTCAACTCTGATTCCTGAATAATAAAAAGCTTAAGGACCTCTGTCAAGAAATAAGAAATCTAAAAGAAAGAATAAAAAGAGAGAAAACTTATAGAGTGCAGTCAATCTTTAACAAGAAAGCAATCAAATTAAGGACAACGATTTGAAGGCTTAATTTCTTCAAGTTATTGACAGAAGAATCTAGAGACTTTAAGATCAATGTTTTTGATAAGATTCACTATAATAAGATTGATAACCACCAAGCTTAAGCTTTTGATTTATATTTGGATTACATTTAAGTGATTATTTTGAATTAGATATTTTAAGTTAAGCATTTATTTCATTACAATTTAATACTCCTAAAATGATCATCATTTTCAAATAATTGCTATTCTTGATTCTACTGTCTCTTTCTCTAATTTCTCTCGCTATCAATTTTAGTAAAAGCATCTCCTCCACCAATAGCATTTTTAACTTGTACTTTAAATTCATTGGCTTTTTTGTTAGTGTTGGAGCCTGGTGGCATGGTGACTGAGCCAACCTCATTCAGTTTACTTTGAATCATTTGTCTTTATGGACTGTAGTTTCCTTTAAAGCCAGCTTAAAACAATTAGTCTCCCATGCTTGTAGTCTACCCATTAGGTTGTATTGTTTTCTTAACACTTGCATAAAGTTTCTCTATGTTTTTAATATAGAGCATCTCTCGTTTCTCTTCTTTATCAAGGTCTTAGTTATTCACTTGAATTGACATATTTTTTACTTGCTTTCTTTCAAAGATGTCACCTTAGACTGTAGTTTGAGTAATTACTGATTTTTAGAGTTGTACATTAAGTTCAAAGGGAGTGCATTAAATGGCTTCATCTCTTTAGAAAACAGAATTCTTTCCCACCCTTTGTTGAAAAATAAATTGATAATCTTTCATACTTATTTATAATTTGAATAATTCAATAATATGTTAGTCATAATTATCAATTCTTTATTCAATCTACTCAGTCTCAAGTTTATATTTCTTCAATATAACTTGATTTTCTTAATTCAGTAAATGTTGTTAGTACAATTTGGGCATTAGATCAGTAGGATTATTGCTAAATGTGGAATTAAACCCATGATCATTATTATTAAAATTTTAGTACATATTGCTCTGGTTGTTGTAATTCATCAACATTTAATTATGAGATTCAAACATTTCCAACTCTCGCTCCATGTTTTGCCTTGAAGTATTGCTAGCTGACTTATCATTAATAGTCATATATTGTTGATCCCCTTATAATTCCTAATTTATATTTATTCCTTCTTTTAATCTTTAAGAATTTTAATTAAGCTGGGTTTAAGAATCATGGGTTCTTGAATGAGGATGGTTCTCATTTAATCCGAGTGGCTAGTTTCTAGATTTATTCAATACCTGGTTTTAGGTATGATTCAATTACTAGATGTCTGACTCTAGAGACTTTGATCGATTTAATAAAACATAATAAATCTAATTTTCTGCTTTATTTTGCACTTATTACTGTTACTTATTTTTGTCATTTCTCTGAACAGGAGGTTGTGATTGATTTTAATTGCTCTATTTGATTGTTAGTTTCTTTACGAAAAATAACAGTATCATTTGTAAATTTAAATTTTTGAAATTTTTTATCAACTGTATTAATATATCTCATGACTTAAGTAAAAATCTTCTTAAAATTAAATTATCTCTATTGATTAATTCTTGGTTAGTTATTTTTATTTTCCTATATCGCAGGGCGACCTCTGTTATTTTGTTTCAATTCAACTTTGATTTTTTAGCCAGCTTTCCTATTGAGATCATCTTTGTCCAAAGTTAAGGTTTTCTAAGCATCATCATTAATGGGTCTCAAAGTGTTATTCAGACTACCGTCTTGATTTCTCTGAGTCTACTCTATAGTATGATTCTGTGATTTAATCTGCAAGTTAGATTCTTCAATGATTTCTTAGTTTTCATTAATGATTTTCATAGTTACAGCTTAGCCATAGCTTCCAATAGACCCTATAGATTCTCCATGTTTTCTCTCAATAGAACTTTGTTTTCTAAGATTGGTTTAATCCTAACTCTGATTATTGTTTGCCCTGAAATTCTATCTTTTTAATGTGCTTTGGTTTCTTAGTTATAATTGTTGTTAGGCTTAGTTTTACTTGGAGTTATTTCCACTTTTTCGTTTTTTATCATTATAAGCAGACAAAGCGTCATCGTCCTCTTCTTCTTCATTTCCGTAATCCTCTTCATCATTATAACTATTGTCAGCTTCGCTTTTTCCTCCGTTTTCTGTTAAGCTAGCTATGCTCGGTTCTCTGAGATGCTTGCTTGGGTTATAAAAGGGATCAAGTTAGTTACTATTCCTATTAGGGTTTTTGGGGTCAAATTTTTTAAGTTATGGTGGACCTTAAACTTCAACTATCTCCTCTGCATTTATCAATCCTGTGGCTGCAAGTTACCTTATCTATTTCTTGAGGTTGAAAACTTGCTCCTCTAGCTTTAAGATTTCATCCATCTATTCATCAATTCTTTTCTTTTGATCATACTTGTCTTCGTTCATGTCAGAGATTTGATTCTTGAGCACTATGATTTAGTGTTTATCAGTTTCTATGTGCTCTCTTAAGTCATCGTTCTACCTGTTAATTTTCTTCATTTCATTGTAGAGACTTAAAAATATAAAATTTACTTTCAATTTTGGCAAGTTTTTGATTGAGCTGCTCTTAAATGGCTTTATTTTGGAAAGTCATATTGACCAAGTCATCCCTCTAAATTTAAAGCAAATCTTATTTCTACTGCAATTACTACTTCAAACTTTCTATGATTTCCTCTTCATTTATTGTTTGACAAGACTACTCTTAAGTTTCCTTTTTTGTTAAGAATCTTTACATAATTTTTCGGGCTGTTTGTCTCTAGGTGTCTTTAAATTTGCAATCTAAGTCTTATGCTAGGTCATGCATTAATATGTACTATATATATATAAAAAGTCAGAGAATATGATACTATAAAGTTGATGAAAATAATTAATAGGCATTGTTTTTTAATGAAATATGTTGTTTGTCTCTAAGATAGCCCGTTGATCACCATTTATAGAAGCTTCTATAGGAACATCTTTTGCAAATTGCT
Source organism: Oxytricha trifallax (assembly GCA_000711775.1). Lineage (NCBI taxonomy): Eukaryota > Ciliophora > Spirotrichea > Sporadotrichida > Oxytrichidae > Oxytricha > Oxytricha trifallax. The sequence continues at coordinate 61,909 of ARYC01002456.1, forward strand.
TCTAGATGTTTAAGAAAGTGTGAACTTCAGTAAGAGTTGACTGCGCTCCTGAGTAATTGGTCTATTCAAGTAAACTATTTAACTAGTCTCTGATATCATCTTTCGTCATTAATCATAAAAATTATTCATTAAATTTAAGCTAATAATATTGGACTTTTATAGATATAGTGAATGCAGCATTAATAGAAGTAGAGTTATTGCCTAAATAATCAGAAACTTGATTCTCGAGTTCTTTTCTATTTTCTTCACTGAACATATCTGTCTAATCAATAAGCAGACTTTTAATTCTTAAAATTTCAATATCTCTCAACTTTAGTTGATTTTTTAGTTTCTACAGTTCTTATTGCTACACATCTTTGAAGTATTCTACTGCTTTCTTTGTAGAAGTAAAGCTAATTTACAATATCAATTTTTGAATGTAAATTATTAAATAAAATATATAAGTAATATTAACCCCAAACCCAGAAAGAGACTTTTATATTACATATAATTAATGTATTTTTAAACTAATTAAAGCAATCATTAATGTTTGACATCAGTCTTTGAATAAAGAATAGAAAATCCTATGAGTATATCGATTGCTTTTACTAATATAGGTTGAAAAAACTCAAGAAAGTTTCATAGTAATATTTGAAGTTTTATTCTTAATAATCAAGATCTTTTGCTTCCTGTGTGTCTTGCATTTGACTATTTTATACAAGAATTTCCCTCTCATCAAGTTTCTTACTGATCTTTCTTATGCGCTTTCTATGAAATTATTACAAAACAAAAATGTTAAATTATTTACTATTCCATTTCTTGGAAGGCTATAATATTTTTGAAAGCAACGTGACTAGCCATGATTGAAGACTATATTTTATATAAAATTTTGGATTTAATTTAAAAATTTTAAAATCTTAGAATTCTTTCAAGGGGATATTTTTGTTATTATTATATAATAAAATCTGTATTATTAGATAGTCAAGAAAAAAATAAAATGAGATTATCTAATATATACAAAAGTAGGATTTATTTAACCAACAAATATAAATTAAACTACTCTGTTAAGGCATCTAAGTCACTTTGACTACTCTAGTTTAACTGATTATCCTTAATATTGAATTTCTATGACTCATTTAAATTATACTTCAAACCCTGCTTCCTAACTTTATCCATAATTTCTCTATAAGACTTCTACATCTATAGAAAAACGTTTAAATTTATAATTCTTATGATAATTTATTAAAAACTTACCAATTTATTGGCTTTTTCGTAGTTTTAAACTTTATTTGCACTGCCATTTAAATTATCTTTTAATTTGATTATATCTTCGTACTAGCCTATGTTTTTCTTTATGAATTATTAATGGGACTGATATGAATTATACATAAAACTGTTATTGTTTAGAGTGTAAATAAAAGTCTCTTACTAACATATCTATATAAAATCAATAGAAATATAATGAAATTAATGAGAAGAGTTGTTGTAATATGGGTGTTTCGAGTGTTTGAGTTGAATTAAGGCACAAAGCCAGAGGAGTTTGTAATCGATCCTAAACCTGATAAATTATGTACATTTCTTATTTATTCATGATTATTAGTTAGATATGTAAAGAAAAAATATAAATATATAAAAAATTAACTCTATAATTCTATTATGAGATAATTTTTATATAAATGACACAAAGTTCATTTTATTCAAATTAATATGATATATATCCATATATAAAATTTATTTATATTTAATTAAATTTATGATTCGCGTTTGAATCAGTTTATAAATTTATTGTTGTTAAATCAGTTTGAGCCTTTGCATGATGATGATTGATTTAAATGTTGGGCAGTTACTAAGAATTATTCAGGAATGTTTGATAACCATTTTAATTTTATATTTGATCTCTAACTAAACTTGTTTTGAGGAGGTTTAATGGAGGTTACAAGTTAGAGATTTAATTTAAGTGGCGATGTTGTTTTTTATGATGGTTTCTTATTGAGCTAAAAAATATAAAGAGTATCATTAAATATTAAATAGATTGTCTTATAACTAAATTGAAAAGATAAATTTTATAATTATTTTAAAGCTAATAGACTTATTTTCACGATTTTATATGACGAACGGCATTAATTCATTCGAGATATAGTTATTATTGTATTACATATCATCTTGAAAACTTTTATTGTATAAATCCAGTCCACTTTTTTATTATGCTCTAATTGTAACTGAATTATTTAGCATTTCCTTTGACTGAACTTTATTATTTCTAGCTGTACCACTATCGAAATTATTGTTCTAAAATAGAATATTTGCTTGCTATTAAGAGTTGTTAGCATTGTTGTTTTAGAAATATTCGCCAATCATGATTTTCTTAAATTATAGTGGAGTTAGTGACCTCTTAGTATTTGATTTTTCCATATTTCTTCCTGTGTCATTTTTACTGATTTTACCATCATTTTAATTATTTTGCTGCTTAAATTACTATAAATTAATGACTTTGGCATTAGTGCCCTTAAAATGAGAGTGCTTTGGACTAATTTCTTTGATTTTATTCGTCATAGGGGTGTTTTGGTTTAAGGTACTATCTGTTATAGAATTTAGCCTGTAAAATTCTTAAGCTGTTTCTGTTAAAGTAGTCTCATCAGGCTCTTTTTGCAAAAGTTTTGGCTTTATAAGTTTTATTGGCTGCTGCATTTATATATAGAGAATTATTTATATTATAACTTTTGGATATTAATTTTAATTTAATAGAATAATCTATAATCTTAGATCTGTTATCTTATAGAAGTTGACTATTTATGCTTAACTGTTAGGAAATAAATTTTATGTTTGTTTTATAAAGTATCAAGTTTGTATGATTAAAGAATATAAATATAATGGTTTTAACTTCATTGCTTAGTTTATAACCCAATCTTTGAAGCAATTTCAGTGTTTAATAACTTAATTTGCTCAATTTCCTGCTGCAATTATTCTCTGGCTTTTCTCTCCTCATTTAACTTTTATTCCAAATTGGAAATGTAAGTTTTAGAGGATTTTATACTACCTCCTCCTATACTTTGATTTATAGTTCTTGACCTGCTTGTCTTACTGCCTTTTCTTTCTCTTTCTTTATAATTAAAACTCAAAGAATTTTATTACTATAATATTTCATCTATTATTATAACAGGTGATTTGGAATTAGAGTCATTATCACGAATAAGTAAGTTTTCATCTGTTGCAGGGCCATCTTAAAATCCATTAATCTCATTGTATTTCTTCAACTAGTCAATCGTGACCTGGTTCTCAGCTAAATCTGTGTTTTGTGCAAAGTTAAGTGTTTAACTTAGTTTTTCAATTTGATCCTCACTCATTTTACTTATCTTATCAAGGATTCTTTATTTGTTGTAGGCACTTGAAGGTCTCTAGAATATTTTAGCTTAAGAATGAGTTCCATCGATAGACTTTGCTTATGATTTTCTAGAGATCATTGATTTAGAGTCGTCTTATAAATCTTCATTGAATCTTTAAATTTGAGTTGGGTTGGTTTAACTAGGGATGTAACCTGTACGTTTGAAGTATTCTATTGGAACATAGACTTGCATATTTCCATCTTACTGAACGATTGAATCATTGTAAGAATCTTAAATATTAGTGGTAAAATGATAAATTTACATAGAAATATATAGGTAAATTATTAAAGATTAAACGAATTGTAAAATGTCTAAGTAGTTTGATTTGGGTTAAAGTTGTAATCTTTTGTGTTTGAATTTGCTTGAACTCGTTAAGTATTAGAATGATGTGATACATTTGACATAGATTTTGTTCTAAATTTCGATTAAAGCTTTCTTTTACCGATATAGCTTTTGCTTGTTTGAGATTTCAATTCATCTTCAGGATTGTTTTTATTTTAATTTTAATATTTTAACAGAGTGTTGTAATTGGATACGGATTTCTGTAAAGGATCCTGACTCGTCAAATTTAAACTTATATAAAATTTATTTATAATAACATTAGGAATATTAAATTGAAAGAACTCATCGTATTAAGTCCAAAATCATGTTGATGAGAATTTTATCTAATGCCAGTGTTCCCTCCAAAAGCATAAGCTTGCTTGTTCTTTACAGTGAAGGGGTATTGGGTGTAACTCTGATTTCTCTTTCTTACTTATGACGATGTCAATCCTTCTCTAGATCTGCTACTTTTCATGTAACTATAGAATTTATATCAAAATAGAATGCTTGCTACACTTACTTTGTGAAAATATCGTAAAATGACTGTCCTGGTTGCATAGCGGATGTATCGCCTACTATTTTACCATCGAGTTGTCTAATAATTAATATATAAATGAAGAATAAGTACCTTCTAAAAGCATTCATTTCGTAGAACACTCTTTGTTGCCAAGCCATATGATCTGATTGATAGCTCATTTATATCTTGTTTTATTTAGATACAATTAAATTTATTTTAATAACGATTGAAGAATAAAGTGATGTATCTTGTAAAATTCATTCAATTCTTAATTTTATTGATAAACAAATAAGACAAAAATAATATTTAGATTGAATATTACAAATTTATATGTTTAATTGTATTTAGGTGATTTTATGTTTATTTTTAAGAAGACATTTCTTTGCAAATTCTCTCTTAAAATTGTATTTCTCTTCTAACAAATTGAGTATTTTCCTATTTACTGGAATGGAATTTACGCCAATAATCAAACCTTGCTTTGCCAAATGCATTCTCTCTATTTCTTATAAACATTTCAATATATAGAGGTAAAGTTTTTCATATTCATTCAAGGAAAGAATTAATAAAATTAGAAAATAAAATCTTGAGGTTATCCTTGATTATACCAACGATGTTTCCTGATATCTTCTATTTTGTATCTTTGTTCTGGATCTGTGCATAAAACATGACGCATTAAATCAGCAGCTTCCTTCGATACAAATCTTGGTATTTAAAAATCTCCTTTCAATATCTTTTAGTAGAGGTTTAATTATGTTAATATAGTATGAAGTAAATTATTGCAAAATTATTAATGAGATTAGCTGTGTTTGGATCTTCAAATGGTAAGTAACCGCATATCAGAGAATAGTATTTTTAAAATTATATTTAATAAATTAAAGAGCAAACATGATAACACCACAAGACCAAATATCAACATTGGACCCGTTATATCGCTGGCCAGCTATCATTTCTGGGGCTGCGTAACATGGACTTCCACAAGCTGTCTGCAGAGTTTCTCCTGTTTTATAGGTATTTGAAAGACCGAAGTCTACAATTTTGATGTTCTTATTTTAGTCTAATAGCAAGTTTTCTGGTTTTAAATCTCTGTGCGCTATGTTCAATTTATGGAGGTACTCAACTCCATCGATTATTTATTAGAAAAATTTGCATGCTTCTTAAACTTATATAAATATTAACTTGAATCAATATCAAATAATTTAAAAATCTTCATGAAATCAAAATTCTGCTAAAGTTTACTCCTTAACTCTCCCCTTTGCAACAATATAGTCAAAAAGTTCCCCTCCACTTGCATATTCCATGATCAAATACAGCTGCCCCGATGTCTCAATAATTTCATAAAGCTGAATGATGTTTGGGTGTCTGATTAATTTCAGAATATGAATTTCTCTAGCCACTCGCTCTACATCTGCCATATCAGAAATTCTGTCCTTCTCTAAGATTTTAACAGCAACCTAAAATTTGAATCAGCGTTATGTTCAAAATAATAACAAACAAGTTGAAAATATAAAGCTAACTTACTTTCTCTCCTGTTAGTATATGCTTTCCCAATTTTACTTTACCAAAGGTTCCCTCACCAACAGATGTACCTACAATTATTTAGGAATTAAAATCTCTAATTTACTGAGACTTTATAATCATATTGATAATAATGGTATGCATAAAATTAGTTTAGTTTATATTCGATTTAATTTTAATTAAGTTCACAATTTATTATTAAAAGTTTAATTTTAGTGTATTTTAATTTATCTGAATAATTGAAACTGATGAATAACTCATTTGATATTTAATCTTCGTAGAGAGGTTTTAATCATTTACTAAAAATAAATATAACTATTTCAGGAGAAAAATTATGAAAATAAATTTAAATAAAGAAATTTAGTATTTATATTTTTTTAGTAGATTGCAATAAGAATGTAATTTTTCTTTATATTTTTTCATTTTTTTACTAATCATTTGAGATAATATTCAAATCTTAAAATATATTTAAACACATCTAAATTATTTTTTCTCCATAAACTAAAAACATTCTATAGCAAAATAAAATTGATTTTAATGGTTTTTGTTCTTATAAATAGGAATTTATTTACATAATGAATAATGACCAACATTAGTAGGGTTTTTCTGGGGACTTGAAGCTGATGGTTCTTAAATCTACCCATTAGTTGTATCAGAGTTATTATTCATCTTAATTATTATTATTACCGTGATTAACAAAGAATCAAATTATCTCTTTCCCTATAACAAATATAATTATATTAAGCAACATTGTTGTTGTAAAATGACAATCTTTATAAAGTCCTTTATTTGGGCCACAAAATGAGCATTCTAGAGTAAAAGAATTTATAAGTTAATATTCTCTCCAGATTACCACTCTTGCTGTGGATTCTTTCTATTTTTAGATGTTAAATGAGCACCCTTCAAAACTAAACTAATCGCTGAGTTTGCTAAACATCAATGGAAAAACTCTCTCCTTTAGTTTTTTATCTTTTGAGTTATCGTTCTTACATCCATACATAAACGCGTTCTTAGATCTAGAGTGACCATGAAAATCACAATATAGAAATATATCTCTGGATTCTATGGTCTTACGCATCATTTGCTTTACTCCATGTATTTCAGGATGTGACCTTGGATTAGGGGAAATCCATTATCTGTTTAAATCTTGGCCTGATAAACTGCATCTATAATTACCTACTATGACACCATCAGGATTCAGCATTGGGACTATTTTAAAAACAAATTTGTTCCTTAACTATATCGCAGCTGCTTCATCATCATTCAGTAAGTATTCAATAATCCCTTCCATTATGAAAGATGCGTTTGATTCTCCAGGGTGAACTCAAGCTGTCAAAATTATCGCTGGTCTTGCTGCAATATCTTCACCTGTAGAAGTGAAATTCGTTATTATCAGCATTTCACAATCATTACCAGCTAATGTTTTGCATAGCAAGGCTCTTCGAATTTTATCTCTATTAGCATAAGTACACTTCTTAGTTAGGAATTTCTGACAATCTGAATAGGTATATGGGTAGCAATAAGCAAAGTAAATTTCATCATTATCGTACTTAAATTAAATCTTGAAACTTAAAGTGTACAATTGCTAAGCAGTCATATTTAAACCAACGTTACTTTATCCTGGTTTCTTTTAAGTTTAGTAATAAGCTATATCTTCTCCTGCTCTGATCCATCCAGTTTATCTAGACTCGCTCTCTTTTTTAGAATAAATTAATGGCTTCATGCCTTCATTATATGAAGAATCAGGTTTGATAAAATTTGTGAAATGAAACTAATATGTTCGAAATCTTCGAGTATTACTAACTTTAAAGAAATACCATTGAGTATAATTATTAGTATTAGGGTGGTCAGTTTTTAATTGCAATTCATATTCAAATCTATCCAATTAAATTGCTTTTCGTAAATTACCAGATTCAAAGCGAGATTCAAATATTAAAGTATCATCTTAGGGATCAGATAATTTATAATAGGGAGGCAATTTTTCATAATATCTATTCAGTAAATTAGAATTGGCCGCATTACTAGACTACCTACTATAGATATTTTAAGATGGATTTTGTCCTGATTCATTTTTTTCTGGTGGTAAAACTATTAGGTCGTCTGCTCGGTAATAATCTGAAGATGAATTGTAGTGCGGTGAAATTTCCATACAATCATATACAGTTTTTGGGTAAGATGCTGATGCTTACCTAGAAAGCTCTTTAATTTTATACTCCTCAATTAAAGGTTTATTGTATAAAGATGCTTCGTTAATTGCCTCAAATTCTTTATGAGCTCTAATAAAAGTGATATTACTTTTCATAAACACCTGATCTATCCCAGTTCTTGGCAAAAATTCTTATGGATCATTATTTTATGATGCTTATTTTTACTTTGCTTTTTTATTTGTACTTGAGATTAAGGATTTATTGTTGGAAGTATTTTGACTTTAATTGTCTTTGTCCTGGCTTTGTTTCGAATTACTATTTTGCAAAACTAACAGCAGCTACTTTTCATTTGACTCTCTTTCTATATGATTAGCATGAGCCGACCTGATCTTAGAACTTTTCATTTAATTAATTTACTGAACTTTGGGCAATTTCAAAGTTTCATTTGATGATGATTCAAATAGTCTCTCATTAATAACTTTAACTCCCCTCTCATTTTATTCCTAGTTATGAGGCTACTCTTTTTCTTTCTTAAAGAAACTATTTTGCTAAAGATTTTCTAAATTTTAAGAGTTAGATTGCTAGGATTGATTTGTGCCTTAATTCTGAAAATTGTTGCTAGCAATTAATTTTTACTGATTTACCCTCCTTGACATGTTTGTACTCTTTGAATTTTTATTTGTAGAAGCTGTGGTTACAGAGGAGGAAAATCCTGAAACGGATTGAGAGGCAGAATTATTGTGATTTTAGACTTTCTCATGTAATATTTCCTAACGAATAATATCCTTCGTGAATTTAGGTATCTAAGATATTCCTCCGAATGCCAATCCCATATGAGCTATAGAGCCAATCGAGGATTTTTTATTCTCTTCATCTAAAATTTATTTCAATACTTCTTTTACCGCTTCGTTAGGATCATCTTTCAAAATTGCCTTTTTGTTCTGTTTTGATGCTAGCTTCTTTAATCGTTTATCCTGAGATTTATTTGTTTGGTATGTTGTGTCTACTAAGTTTTTATTCTTTGGGATTTTATTTTACTGATTCTCATTAATTTCACTGGTTTCTTAAAGCTAAATCATTATAAATCAGACTGAATAAAACTTTAAGAAAATAATTAAGAATAATTTAAGCTATTCATCAAATGACTTTTCATAAGTTTGTTATTATGAGAGAACTGTAACAGTGTTATTTTGAATGTTATTGAATAAATTTTGATTCATTGTTGCTTAAGAACTTGAGGGGATAATCATTAAATTATTCCGAGGCTTCTTTGATTTAGACCTATCGCCCTCTTTTGACATTGGGGTAATTTGAGATTTTCTAGAGTTTTACTTTGACCAAGATTCTTGCAGCACTTCTGATTTCATAGATGACTGTGTAAAGATCATCTATTAATATTTGATTTAATTTATTGAATAATAGTAGACTAGAAATTTCAAGATCAAATCCTATATAATAGAAAAAAAACTATCATAGCTGGATTTTATTGCATAAGTTTGTTATTCAATTAGGCACTATTATTCATATATTAGTTATTTAAAGTATGTCCTGGGCTATTTTATAAGTCTTTTAAATATTGTTAAGGATTCACAATATAAATTTGATTTTAGGAGCTATTTTGAGAAATCTCGCTGGAATTAGCTGTAAGATCTAAAATTTATTATAAAAACTAGAATAAAATTACCAGAGTCTGCGTAGGAATGTTTTGCCTAATGTTAATGTATGAGACTCATTTTTTAATTTATGTTATTCATAAAATTTAATATAAACTTCCAGTTTATACTTATTTCAAATTTCTTTCTTCACTCTATTATATCTTAATAATATGGTCTTAAAAATAAACATAATCATGTAACAACATCCTACTATCTCCTCTATTAAAAATATGAGAGATTAGGCATGCTCTAAAAAGAGGACGAAATGGATTTACTATCAGAAGAAGAGAACGATTTTACTTCTAATTAAAAATAATCACAAGTTTCTCAGACTTAAGGAGCCAGCCAAACTTAAACAGCCACTGGAGGGAATAAAATAGTTAATTAATCTCTATCGAATGCTGGCGCCCATGATTAAACTCTTTAAAGTCCATTAATTTAAGAATTAAGTCCAGCAGGTCCAGCTCAGAAAATGAATCAAACTCAAAGATATGATCCTGGATAGTCAGCTCCAAATGTTATGTCTCCGAATAACTCTACAAATCAAGAGAGGGAAAGACCAAGTTAAAGAAGCAATGTAGCTTAATCTCAGTAGCACCAAAACAGCTATGACTTAACAGCTAGCTAATAATAGCAGACAAACAATAAGGTGGCAACTAGTGTTCATCAACTTGAGCCCTCAAGTTATTAAAAATAAATGGATTAAGTTCTGGGCAGTGAACGATCAGTAAACACCAATATTTAATAATAACCGATAGTCAGCAAGAAAATGTCTACGTCATCTACAGGTGGATCTTAAGAAAGGCCTGTTAAGTATCATATTAAGCAACAAGCTTAACCTAAGCCTAATATAAGATCCTTTATTAATTAAAATAGTGTATCTTAAATTTATAATGTCCCAAGAATCAACCCAATTTAGTAAAACAGTGGAGTTAAGCGTCCACCAGTTGATCCTTCAACTTCAGGAGATAGATCCAAAAATTAAATATATTTAGATAACTCTCGAACAGAATAATAGGCAGGTTTCAATATCTCTTATGACAACTCTTTCAGTGCAATTAAGAGAGATATCATGAAAGAGACAGTTGATAAAAGAAAGCCAAAGCTAGCAATTAATTTACAGTTTGAGCCCATAGATGAAAAGCCAGCTGGAACTCATACAGGAAGGCAAAAGACTACGAGTAATACTTCAAAAGTTAGTAATAATCCAAATAGAAGTAAAGATAACTAATCAATTAATGAGTATTTAAGCAAGGCAAATCCGCACTAATTTAAAAACTAAAACACTGTTGGAATGTCTTAAACTACTAGTACTTCATTCAGACCCAAAACATAGTAAATAAAGAAAACTATTACGGTGAATACTAGTCATAACTCAAGTATTTAACAAAGTAATAATGTTCAAAAACTTCTCTCATCTATAGATTACACTTCATCAAATTCGGCTAGAGTTACAAATCAAACTAGTTAGAAAACTTAAATTACCATTCATAAGAAGGGAGCTAGTATAATCTCATAGAACAGTGAACATCATACTCCATTAAGTAACACTTAATAATTTAATCCAATGAACTCAATGGTAAACAACAGCCATGCAATTAACACTTCAATGCTTTCGAATGGCAGCAAAACTATGACTATTAAGCCATCAACAATGAAAAATAGTAACATATCGACTAAACCAACAAGTATAAAAACCACTTCAGTTAGTATGGTGGGTGGTGGCATCCCCAAACCTCAAACTGTGGCTAAGAATTATGTTTCAGCAACTCCAAAGTCCAAGATAAGTATCTCAGCTACACTTAAGAATAAAACTATTGTGTCAAAATCACCAATGAGGCAACCCCATGCTTAGTAAATAGTCCTCTCTACTAGCTACAACAGTAACTCAGCAAGAGCATAAATGAATAATGGGAGCCCTTTGAACAATACGAAAGACTTGAAATCTAAGATTTAAATGAGTTCTTAGTCCTCACGTGGTGTGGCAACTGGACTAAGTGGTTCTTCTATAAGTCACCACAATGAAGGAGCTCAATAGAGCTCTAATAATGGCATAGATTTGAAATCAAGCATAAATTCCCAACAACAGGGAGGTATGAGAATATCAAGAGGAGCATTCGATGTAAATTGCAGCACAACTAGAGACCCAGCATTTTTAATGGCAGAAATCTATAAAGTCTTAGAATCAAATAAAATTCAATATATAATTTTAACTTCAATTATATTGCTTTATTAGTTTTATTATAAACAAGTAAGCCTTTTAAACCAATTAAACTTATTTTATAGATGAATACATATAGTCTAAGATGCCAGAGAGTCGATGTTAAATTTGAAATGGAACTAACATAATATGAAGGAGCCGATTTCATATATATAATTAAATTTAGGAAAAATGGACAGGGTCTGGAAACTCAAGCATATAGAGATTTGTGTCAAAAAGTTCTTTCTAGTATAAATCTTTGAATATATAAATTTTCATTTGCTAAAATGTTTTCTCTAAATCACTTATTGTAAATTAAATTTATTCTCTGGTGCGTTATAAATTGATTGGCAAATTTAATTTATTAATTATTTATATAATCGGCTGTATTATCTAGAATATACATTTTATCATTTTATCATTTATAATTGCGAGGTGAGCCCTGGCATTAAATTATAAAGATATGTTAAATATATAAAACTTAAAGTAATTTATATTGATTTAGGCAATGATTGTATTCAAATATATTATTATAAACTGATTTTGATGGTTGATGATCAGAAATCAACAAAATATCTTTGTTACTCTTTTGAGGGCATGCTTGGAGTCTCTGCAGATTCGGCATACCTGTCAAAATACTGAGTATCAGTAGCATTTCTAATCTTAGGGACCCAGGGAGGTGGAATTTTTCTTTCAAAAACAGATTTCCAGTCTACACCTCTGAACCATTTGTGGGCTTTGACATCGTCAGGTCCATTCTAATAAATTTATTAAATAAAATAATATGTCTTACCTTTGAGCAGCCAAGCCTGATGCTTCTATCCGCGCATAAGAAACTTTTGATGAGGTCTCTTGCCTTAGGTTCTATATGTGGAGGGAATTCATAATACCCATCCATAATCTTCTGATAAATACCAAGTGGATTATCATCATAGAAAGGTGGGTAGCCTGCAAGCATTTCAAAGATGAGAACTCCTAGTGCCCACCAGTCGACGAATTTATTATGTCCTTTTGATTATATGATCTCAGGCGCGAGATACTCGGGAGTTCCGCAGAGAGTGTAGGTCCTATCATTAACAATTTTTGCGAATCCGAAATCCGTGATTTTAACATGACCTTCTTTATCAATAAGGAGATTCTCAGGTTTCAAATCTCTGTAAGCGATATCCATTGAATGAAGATATTCAAAAGCGAGCACAATTTCGACTGCGAAAAACAGAGCTACGTCATTCGCAAACCTTCCCTCTCTTCTCAAAAGAGTGAAAAGTTCACCACCACAAGCGTAATATAAGTAATGAAAATTTAGTTTATTTTAGTAATCCAGTAGCATGAAGACATGAGAAGGAGTTTAAAAAGTGCCCTTAAGGTTTACAATAAACGGATGATTTATTGTTTCTAGGATTTTTTTCTCAGATTTTACGTGTTCGATCTGTTTCAATCTGATGATTTCGCTCTTTTTTAAGCATTTAAGAGCTACTGGCTCAGCTTCTGTTGGCTCGCTCTTATGCTTGACAAGTCTTACCCTTCCAAAGGTTCCAGTTCCTAGAGTTGACAAAAACTTGAAGTCGTTCAGTAGGAATTTCCCTTGAGCTTTTCTCCTTAATCGACCTGCTTCATCATCGGCTTCTTCCAGATCTTAACCTATAAGAGATTCATTTAGTTTTTTTGTTTAAAAATATTTTTCCATACCTGCTGCATCTGGATGCCCATCATTCTAACGATTTCCTCCGTTTTTATTGTTTTTTCCCTTAGTTGATATGGCTTGCAGTTTCCTCTTTAATTCTTCTTTTTATTGCTCAAGAGTTAAGGGCTGAGAATTTTGTATTTCATATTCCACTTCATCTTCTCCAGAATATTCGTAATCTAAAGAAAAAAATATTAAAAGTAAGGGGCTGTACCTTGGTTTAATCCTAAATCATTGAACTGATTTTAGATGCCGTCATCCATCATTTTGAGCATTTGATTAATAAATTATGAACTTTAAATTAAATTTGTTATATATGTTCAGTCATTATATTACAACTATCAATTCTTAGCATTTTTGCGGCATGTCTACTTAATTACTTTTATGTTGCTTGATTTAGGAAAATACTTCTGCCTCACTCTTAACGAATATTCCGACAAAGATCAATCCAAAGCAAAATAAGCATTTAGAGAGCTAGAATGTTTATTCAACAAATCCTAGTCAAACAACTTAACTGGGCCAGCGTAGGCAGCTCTTCTCGAGGATTATGATAAGTTTAATCAATAGCCACATCAAAGCATTCAGACAGCAAAAACTGAAAATTAGTTGTTTGTAAGAAGCGAGGGTCTAAAGCCTACCACAGCTCAGTAATAAATTGAAAAGCAAGCAAATTAGGATTCAAAATCTAAACCCTCATACATTCGATCAAAATATGCTGGTATTAAAAAAGTGAGGAGTAAAAATTCAAATAATGTGGTTTCAAGCGGGACTGATAAAAATAAAGAAGAGAAGGATGAATAGTCGGAGCGAGAAACTTCAAATTAGAAAAAGTTAAGCAGCAATTTCACTAAAAATAGTGGATCATTAATTAATGCTAATCAGATAGGAGGAGCCTCAAGTTATATAGGAGGTAGGTCTAGATCCACTACACATGGAATGCAAATCCACAATTTACAATAATTAGCAGATAAAAGTAATCCAATCAAATAATGATAAACCTAATATTTTTATATCTTTATTTACCTTAATTATGACTTTTATGCGTTTAACTAGTATATTTAGGACATATAAATCGTAATATAATTTGTAAAATTAACATTTCTTATATATAATTTAAACTATGAGGAATTAAACACTTAACTAAGTTCTAGGAAATGACTTAAACTAGACTGTTTACTTTGATAATGCAAATATTCTAAGAAATGGAGAAAATGTTTAAGTAAATTATCAAACAAAGAATTAGAAGGAAAACTTTAAACTTGGATAATATTATATAAAGAACTCACCAAACAATAAAACAGTGTCTAAATTCTTTATTAAGCACAATCCAGACATGTACATTTTTTATTTATTCTAGTAATTCACTCTTTTTGTTACAATTACTCAATATAAAACACTATTAATTCAAATTTATATTATGACATGCAGTAAGTAACCGAAGCTAAGAAACGTCACATGAGTTTGTATATGTTTGAAAATTATGATAGTATCGTAGATAACTCTATAAACCAAAATGCCACGAAATATTTCAATAGTAAATTGCAATAAAATTCCCAAATTTAGTCTCAGCATTCAACAGTTTATAACCTAAATTTAGAGACCGAGATCTCAGTAAACAATGAGTTTTTTCTATAAAATTATAACATATTATTATTAAATTATTTGTAATTAACTTAATATGCATTAAGTTTACCTAAAAATAGATATGTGACATCAAAAGATAACTTTAGGAAAATCGAGTATTTAAAAGATAGAATGAAGATGAATTTATTCGATCACAAAAATTTTAATCCAATTATAAGCGATAAAAATGCTTCTAAATACTATGAAAGTATGTTCAAACTCAATTATAGTTAGTTTTTTTATTATTCAATTAGACAATGCTTTTACATGATTAAAAAGATGATTTATAAATTAATCATAATGACAATGAATTGAAATTATTCTAAAATAGATATGATAACTAAGCATTTATTTCATGTGAAAATAATAGTTAAAATGTTAGTAATACAAACGACTCATTTCTATCAAGAAATTAGGGTCAGAAAAGACACAAAAGTTTAATCTAATAAACATAGAATAAACACATGAACAAAAAAAGCAACTCTCAAAATTTTAAATATACTTATATATATAGTTTCTATCAATTAAATTAATAATTTCAATATTTTAATAAATTATCAATAATTTAAAGTTAAAATTTGACAAAAAACCTATTTTGGTAATTTAAGCAAAATCTATAAATTCCCTAAAAAGATACACTTCCTTTGGATATGAGACAAAAGATCTATGAATTATCAAATAAGTAACAAGCCAGGTTTGAAACATTGAATAAAACCGGACAGCTAAAAAAACGTAAGGTATTATTTTGGATATTTGTCAAGAATATGTTTTCAGAAATTATTTGTATCATTAAAAAATATATAATTAATATATATATTGAGGGATCCCTGAAATAATGATAAAGAAATACTATCAAAATATCGGAAATATTTTTATTTTTTTTATAGCTCTATTTTTGGTAAAATTTCTTTAAATAATATAATAAAATTAGTATATCGATATTTTTTCATTTTTTAGCACTATTTTAATTTATATTTTTATAACAAATTTTTACTGAATAGTTTGTTTTGTTTTTTTAATATTGCTAAAATAGATAAAAATAGGAAATTGTAAAAATAAATCAAGATTTAATTATAATTAATTAATTTTAACCAACTTTACATTTCGTTTGTATTCGAGCACTTATAGGTGAATATTGATAATTTGAACGATTTTTATCAAGAATCACTGATATTAAAGCACGATCTTCGAATTTTTCAACTGATTCACTAGTTTAATTCCCAATAGTCATTTTTACTGTCCAACTTTGAAAATGATTGGAAATCATACACATCTATGCCTAAATTCTCATAATCGAGAGTGGAATCACAATAAATGGTCAATAACTCGTTGATTGATAAGTGTTTCGTCAAATTTGAGACCCTATCGTATTCTCCAGGTTTTAAAACCCCCAGCTCAGCAACTTTCAAGTCCTGCTCGACTGTTTGAGCACCAAATTCAACACCTTTAGTGAAGGAGGAGCCAAAATGACGATTTGAATGAGCGAAAATGAGAGAGGTTTTTGGATTTTTGGTTTGATTAGTTAAAATTAAAACTTAAAAGTGTGATTTGTAATAAGGGGCTTTTAATCAAGCAATTAAACGATTTGAACTGCTGTTTCAGTATGTATTGTTAACTTCAATAGCTCTTACACCCTAACTCATCGTCTTCCAGCTCAACTTCACACAAATCCATGCTTGATGGTGCTGCACCACTGCTTCACGCTGAAAGCCCAGAGCTTGTTGACGTCTGTCTTGGTCATGGCCTTCAGAATCTGCGAGAGCCGCTTCACCAGGTGGATACTATGAAAAGTTAGGTATAGTATGCTTACTTGCTGTCAGCTTTCTCTTATCGGAGGTGCCTCTTGATGTAGGAGAACAACTGCTCGATGGGGTTAAGCCAGGTTGAATACTCTGCATTGAAGAGGACAGTGACCTCAAACTTCCTAGCAGTCTCCAGCACCTCTGAATATTTGTGAATGACTGCGTTGTCCATGAGCAGCACTATCTTCTTCTGGGCGAAATCCTTGTCTGTGCGCAGCTGGCGCAAGGTGTGATAGAGGAAGTTCTCAAACAGCACCGCATCGAAGGCCCCCTCAATGATTTGGCCTAGAGATCAGCTGGTCCTTAGTGATTGCTGCTATGAAACTCATCGAGAACTGCTGCCTCTTAGTTTTTTCCTTGGTTATAGAGAGATTTCTAGCCATAGTGCCATAAGTCCCCAACCTCTAGCTGACTTGCTGTCTGACAACTGCAATGGGAGCATAATGTAATGATGGTTATGCATCGATGTTACCAGAGTCTGCTATGGGTGCTTAGTCATTTCTCTAGTTGGGTATGCTTAGCTTGGTATAAACTAAAGTAGTATAAAACCATGAAGCTATAGCTTACTTTC